>OU015763.1:3722492-3761966 GCA_907173295.1 Fagus sylvatica | reverse complement strand
AATCCAATCCACATGCATGAACAAAATACACACTTTTGTGGGGCCTGGTTTTCTTTCAGTTCTGATATCTCACTCAGGCCTGAATTGGGTCAGATACTCTTGCCCTTTGCCTGACCTTTGGCTCTCTCTTTCTTCTTCTTTTATAGCTTATTTGAATATATATATATATATATATATATATATATATATATATATATATATATATATATATATATATATATATATATATATATATTGCAATCAAGCAATTGTTATATAAAAAATAATATTCAAATGATTTAGTTGCATGTTGGTTGGTTTCCAATTTTCATTTGTGTCGGTGCCCATATGAGCTAATCGCTATGATAAAGTACAGGTTCACGGGGAGGTTTATCTTATTACTGTGTTGCATGTGAAAGTAGGGAAGCCCTAGCTTTGCTGGTCCTTTCAAGTAGCAGTGAAATACAATCATATATTATATAATTAAGGGTTTTAAGTTGTGTACCAGATATTTTTGTATTGTCTTAGTGCGTCAGAGCGTTGAATTTAACATTTGTTAGCTCGGACCTGCTCAATGGATCCAGGCACATGAAATTCCATCTCAATGTTATGGCCGTACTATCGAACTCTTTTAAACTTCTAGTGGCAGCTGCATATTGATGATGTATGTGGTAGCAAGCTGCGGTTGCACAATTCAGAGTAATTACATGGAAACTTTAGTCTATGTCATATTAATTAGTCCTCAAACTCTGACGAGATAAAAAACAACATGCCAAAATAGGGTTCATAATTTTGACAGAAAATTCGTCTTTTTAAGGATTGTAGTTGTTGTTGATAATTAATAGTTAAGAGAGTAGGATTTGAATTTGGATATTGCTTTTGAAAAACATCAAAAAAAGTCAACAGTTGAGTTACAACTTATGAGACTTTCTTTAGGAATTGATGAAGATAGATTACCTCATTAATTAGACACAACACCCATTAATTGTGATCTCCAACTTAGTTATCACTTAATTTCTTTGTTTTAATTTTTTCTTTCTATTTTATACTTATAGAAACTCCTTTTTGTTTTTAAATAATAAAAATAAAAATAAATAAAAGGTAAAAGTTTCACTGTGAAGCAAGAATGAAAATGAATTGTTCTCAAAAGCAGATATCTTGATTGATAGTTTTAAGAGTCCATTTGCCGTCGACTTTTTTGTTTAGCCTTTAGCTTATTCTTATATATATATATATATATATATATATATATATATATATATTTTAAGTACAATAACATTTTAACCAATTTTTAGCAAAATATAATCAACACGAAATTAAATAAACTGGTACCAAACCGAGACTAATTGGCCAAAAATCCAAGAAGGGTTATTAGCCTCTTCTAGTTCTCAAACTTAAATCCCTCTTTTCAATGCGAAAATTGTTTTAAAGAACACGTTGCACATACCCAATGGGATAATGAAACAAGAACAAGGGGCAACGAAGAGATTTGCCTCCCTTACTCTCCAAATGTTATGTAGGAATAGCAATAAGTTGGGTTTCCTAGGCTTTCTAACCCGACTTAATTGTAAGGATTTGAGATTTTTATTTTATAATTTTTTAAATGGGTTTAGGGTAGACTTAGGTTTAAATTTTTAAATCTACTAAGATTTGAGTTTTACACATTAAGCACCCAAATCTATTAAATTATGTATTTAAAATTTACTAAAATACCTCTATTATTAGTTTTATGAATGCAAAATTAGGGTTTCCAAAAAAGAAAAAGAAAAAAAAGAGTAGATCTACAAATAATTTACAAAAACTTAAGTTTTCTATACCTAGATTGTTCGACTAAACTCATGATAAGATAAATGAATAGATTTGGATTTTTCAAATATAAATTTAGAATACTAAAGTATAATAATATTTGATACAAGTTTATATGTAAAATATTTGTAAGGTTTGAATGTTTTTTTTCATCCCAAATATCATTATAACTCAAAGGGGGAAGTTACTAATGTACTATCCCTAGCTAAAATCACTCTCTGTTTTGATTTTTTAAATCCCCGCACCCTCTGGTTAAAAAAGAAATTACATTAAATAATTCAAGTGGTTGCCCCTTACCAAAAGAAATTACATCAAATAATTCAAAGCTTGGGATAGTTTACTAACGTTCGCGAGTTTGGCTTCTATTTAATGTTTTTGTGCATTAGATAGGACATAGAACTGGGATACGTATCGTCCCATTGTCCCGCTCAACGTACTGGAGTACTTGACATAAGTTAAAATCAATAACTTCGGCTACCATTCTTTTCCATCTAAAGCTTTTGCGAAGTATCTGACATTAACCACGTTCATGGCCTTGTTTTGAGATTTGTGCATACCAATCATGCAAAAAAAAAAAAACCCTAAATTCCCAAAAACCAAAAGGGAAATCTATCATTCAAATGGAAAATAAAACGAGGAAATTCTTTTGCTTTATAATTAATAGAGTCAGAAAACACCCAAAGGGAATCTGCCTTGTTTTCAAGGAAATAAGCAATTTATCAAGGAGCACAAAAAGTCAAAAACATGTGTTAACAGACACTGTATAGTACATTGTTGGCTCTTTCTTTTATTTTTTTGTTGCTAAAATACATTGTTGGCTCTTGCTAATTAGCACGGTCCACAATGCTTATGAGGAATGTTGTTTTACCGATGGAAAAAAAAGAAAAAAGAAAATAGAGAATTAAAAACGGAAAACCATAACGAAATATATATGATAGTATGATACATAATATGTATGCATTTTGTTTTATTCAAAATTTTAAATAATGTATGTTATAATTTTTTTTTTAAATAATGTATTTAATTTTTTGTAAAAATAAATAAATACATAAACATACATATGCATGCATATTATGGATTTGAACGAAAAATTCAGACAAGAATAAAAGCCATAGATGTTAAATTATCTTTATTATATTACAAAGTCCAAAGTCCAAAGTCCAAACTAGTTTTATCTCCATATAATTTTATAAGATATATATATATCAATTGTTGGTTATGCTTTCAAGAAATAACAAATCAATAATGGAGATCGTATTTAATATATTCTTTCATTCATCACTTATATACGTAACAATAAAAAACATAACAAAATAACATATTTATTTATTATCTTATGTTATTATAAATTAAAATGATTTTTTATTTATTTAAAATCTAATCATCCACTTTAATCATCCAAATTATAGGAAAATCTTAATAGATAAAATATTCAGCTCCACCCTCTAAGTCTAACTGATTGATATCCTTTTCCACTGCCAGTTGTAAAGCATCCCTACCCTACATGTAATTCAGTTTGAGTACTAGTGATTACCCTTAATAAACTGAGAAAGAATGAACCACCCTCTCTCGCTAACCTAGATTGCCCCTCAAATAACCATTAGAATTGAGCTTGAACCAACCTGGGCAAGTTGTCATTTAATATATATATATATATATATATATATATATATATATATATATTATATATATATATATAATGATGGAAATTCTGTCACTCTGACAACGAGAAGAACTCAACCACTCTCAAGAAGCAAGATCAGATCATGACCAAGCTAGGTTTTGGACATGTATCCCTAGGGTTATTCTTCCTATAATATTACAAACGGTGTACTGTTTTTTTACACACATAATAATTCAATACTCAATAGTACTAAAGAGTTGTTTTATGTTGCCATATAGTATCCTAGTTGTACTAAGGTTTCTAACTTTAATACGTGTAACCTGGGTTAGTCTAGAGTTCTTCTCCATATATACTAGCTTTGTATATATATATTTGTTTTACACACACACCATGCATTCAACATTGCTCTCTTCTTTCAATATGCTTATTATGGTTGTAATATTCGAAACGAGATGTTATTCATACTAATTAAGAACCACAAAAATTAAAAATTATTAAAGAAATAAAAGGAGGGCTTAAAGGACTAAAATTGTAAAAAATATAATAATAATAAGAAAATACCAAAGATACTATAGTTTACTAAATAAGATTAATAAATAAACGTCTGAATTACTTTTTTTTTTTAATTGATGACATATAAAATTTATAAAAGTTACGTAATAAAATTTATAAAAACCCTAACATCACTGGTAATATTAATAATTGTTCAAGAGATTATCACCCAAGAAATGCAAACTCAGACTTACTCCAAACTAATCTTATGAGTATAGTACATTAGTATACTTATACTATTTAACTAAGATTATTTACTTATTCGACACGTGTATATATATTATAGCTGACAATGAGTTTGGCTTTTCATGCCATAATATCTCTAACAATAATGTTGACAAATTGTAATGCATGTATAGCTTCCCAATAGGTGTGGGCAAACTCTAGGTGTTAATTGTCAGAAAGTTTGTGATGAAATAGGATCCAGCTAATGTGGGTTGCAGGGATGTGATGTCAAGCTTTATAAGCTTGGAAGTGATCTAACTTTCTCTCCTACAGCGAATTTTAGTCGTACTCTTGAACTTCTAGGCTTATTCTAAGCTTTATATGATTATCTTTACTTGTTTGTCTGCCGATCGATCTTCCATGGTATGTGAGTATCAGCGTAACAAACAAAACCCATATGCTTTGTGTCAGCTCTTTCGCATGCATGCATATAGTACCCAAATTACATGACCATGGCCTCCAAAATTATTCAATATATATATATATCTTAGAAATTCATCCATGATCCATCCAACTTAATTTTTCATTCACTTTGCTAGTAAGTGATATTAAAAGAAGACTACATGACAAAATATAAAATCCCCCCATCTAAATGAGACTAATTATATGCATATCCTATATTAAAACCAGAAATTGGGCAATGCTAACTTATAAATTGTACTTGCACTTAATTTTCTGTGATTTCCAACGTGTCCCTTATGTAGGAATTTGAGATGGAAATTGTTAACTCCTAAGAATTTTTGAAAATTTAATTCTTTTGTTTGATAAAATTCTTGAGAATCTGATTATAAACATCTCCATTCTCGTTAATTAAAGGTGTCTATTTAAACCCCACAAGGCAATTCATTATAACTAAAGACCTTAATACAATCCAACTCCCACTCAAAAATTAAGTTGGCCCAAAGAAACTCAAAAATGAAAACGACCAATTTTCTTACACCTACGGCCCAATAAATTCCTTAAAATGACAAATATGTTGCCTAGAGGCGATTTTGGTTTGGGCGAATGCTCGTGTTTCTTGGTAGAGTCGTATCTTGCAGGGTGGAACCTTGGTTTAAGGGCTTTCCTTGAGCGTCATATTGATGCTCTTCATTTAGCTCGTTATGGGGGTCTACTGACCAACCACAACCTTAGTTATCTGACATGGCCACCAACCAAGCTCAGTGAAGCAATCAATCTAACTTTGAAGTCGTTAGAGCTGGATGTTTCTGAACTTACTGTTCCTCGTGTGTAGTTCCTTTGTAAGATACTCTAACCTCTGAATGACTAGGCCCTCGATCCTTAAAAATAAAAATAAATATAAAAAGACTTAATTTTTAGTTAATAAATATCTAAATTTAAGTGGTGCTACGAATTGAAGGTTTAAATTAACTCAAGATGTGTTATAAAATCGTTAACATACCACCAATATCTCGAAATCTTCAATGCTACCCGTGTATCGGTTGGGGCAAGGGCTCTAACCCTTTTCCCTTCACACTCTCTCTTTGGAATTAATTAAATTTTTTTTTAAAAAGAATTTTTTTTTTTTTTTTTGATCAATCTTATTAATAATTTTGTTTTCTTGACTACAAAATGCTTAAACTTTGGGATTGAAAAATATATAATTTATTTTTATTTTTTTTTTCCTAGTTAAATTACTATTTAGTTATAAATACAAATATATATATATATATATATATATATATATATATGGTAGATAGAGTAAAGAGAACGGATAATAATAGATTATGTTTTGAAAATTATTATTTTAAGCAGCTTTGGTGAGTAAAACATAATGTTGAGTATTTTAGATAAAGTTGAATTAAATGCGTCATTTTCGTGTCAAATTGTTTGGTTATTAATTACATTTTCTTAAACTTAGATTTTTATTTCAGCATTAGTCATATACATATATATACTAGTCGGTAACCCGTGTAACGCACGGAAAAATTTAACATAATATGATTTTATTTTATTTTATTTTTTGTCTAAAAATAATAATTGATAATTGTGATATTTATTAAAAGATGTTTATTATTATTGTGTTTATATATAGAATATATTTTGGTATTAGACATTTATTATGATTGTGTTAATATATATGAAACAATATATTCTTTATATTAAAAAAAATATGATGTGTCAAGATTCTAATGGAATGTTTATTATAGAATAACATTTATTATGTTTGTGTTTATATATATGGAACAATATATTCTTTTTATTAAAGAAAATATGATGTGTCAAGATTTTAATAGAATGTTTAATTATAGAATAAAATTTAAATTCAATTAGAAAATATATATTAAAATAATGAGGTGTAAAATTGTGAGAATTCAAAAGCTTATGTGGCATAATTTTATGAGATCAACCAAAAGTAAAAAAGTTTCAGTTTTACATTATAGTGAAAAGTGAAAACATTATCTCTACTTCTCTTTTCTCTCTCCAAATTAATTTCCAAACATAATAATAATATAAAAGAATTCCCAACTATATATACACCACCACTGGTGAATGAACCTCCCAAACACCCAAAGTCTAACTATAGAACTTAAAAGCCACCTCTCACTCTCACTCTCTCTCTCAAAAAGTTCTACTTTGCAACAAGAATGGAAGCTGGGAATGAATACAAAAAAGGGCCATGGACAGTGGAGGAGGACAGAATTCTAATGGATTACATAAAGCTGCATGGAAAAGGGAAGTGGAACCGCATGGCTAAAATGACAGGTATTTTAGTTTTATTTCCATAATAAGAAAGTATGGGTATCGTACAACACTTGAAGATCTAGCTCATGTTACCAATTCATTTGTTAAAAAACAAAAAAATCTTGTCCAGGTTTGAAGAGGTGTGGGAAAAGTTGCAGATTAAGGTGGATTAATTATCTAAGCCCTAGTGTAAAGCGAGGTGATTTCTCTGAGGAAGAAGAAGACCTCATTATTCGCCTTCACAACCTCCTTGGAAACAGGTATATATATATTATACTCTGCTTATACATCTTTTTCTTCACCCCCACCGACACTTTTTCTCTTTACGAGTCTCGGTTTCATCAACAAAAAGTTTCTTACTATTTGCATATAGTTCTCCATTATTTTTCATAAAACAAATTAAACCAAGTTGTATTCAATTCAAAAGAAGTTAAAGAACGGAATTACTAGTTGTACTGAGAGTGTTTTGTGGCTTTATGTTATTTTGTATGTTGTTTTTTCTTATAATTTTTGTTGCCTTGTTGTGTTTTTGGGCTTTTTGTGGTTTGTTTGTGTTGTTATATTTCTTAACTTGATGCTATTTTCAATATAATTTACTTATCAAAAATAAAAAAACAAATAAAAAAATGAGAGTGTTTTGTGGCTTTTAATGCTGGCTTTGCTATATATTTATTTATTTTTGGATAGAGTTTATTTCTAAATTGATTTGGGGAATCTCCCTCTCATCTGTTACGTGCTAATTCATAAAATCATTTACGTATATTATTTAAAAAAGTCATATGATTAATTAAATAGGTCATATGACTCGAAGTACATATGAATAGTTATTTTAAGTTGTCACATAATAAGTTGAATAAAGATTAGTACGTTTTTCCTGGTAATAATTTTGTGCTTGGTGTTATAGCCATCAATACTAAATATTCCATAATGTTAGGTACATAACAATTTTCATAATATTTTTCACAATTGTTGACGTGCCAAATTGTGATTAGACCAACATTACTTTTGCATGGATTTCTCATTGATATCGCTTTTATTATCACCAATCATTACATGTTAACATGTCATTTTAACGTAAAAAAAATTGTAAAAATTATTGTGACCCTAAACTTATTGTCTATATATTCCATTAGTATCACTAGATCTTCAATTGCTAATTTGCCAAGATGCTGTTGTTATCTTTTAGGTGGTCTTTGATAGCTGGGCGGGTACCTGGGAGAACTGACAATCAAGTTAAGAACCATTGGAACACTCATTTGAGCAAAAAGCTTGGGATCAAGAAAGGAAAAACTAAAGTTTGTCCTTCTTTACATTCACTTTCTAAGAAAGTAAGAAAGAATCCCAATGTTCCATTGGAATCAAATTTTGAGCCACCCTCCGATTGTAACGGTGAAACTGAAAGCAAGACCATGATTGAAGATGGATCTCAAAACATGTTTAGATTTGCAAGCACACAAGAAGCCACAACAGAGGACCACTATGGGAGTGCTCTTTGGTTATCTAATGATGATCTAAATTTACTTACTCCTTACTTAATGGACCCTCTAGATAGTTATTCACCGGATTTTTTTTGGGATGGTTTGTAACTAAGATTTCCTCATGTAGTCTCACTAACTCTTTAATAAATGATAAATCTGTAATTTTTTTTTTTGTCATATAATTTGTACATATTTGCATATACATACATATAAAAGATGATTAATAGAAAGAAAAATTATTAGGCTGTAAAAGTACATATTCAGTGGAAACAAGCTGGTTGCATATGTGTACATAGTTTTTACCTTATATTAGCATTATCTAGCCAACTGAATAATGCAGCATGATAAGCTACCTAATGTCCTTTTTTGTCTACCTTGTCTGATTTTGTTAATTAACAGGTTTGTATTTGTTTGTTCATCTTTGATCTTTTGTTGAGGGACCTGGGTTGTTTTGGATCCATCCATCATCATTCTCGAATATTCTTGGCATCAAGAAGCCAAAAGTACCCCCAATCCATACCTTAAGAGCATAAATTTTTTGTTGAGTGCTTCTTAATTTCAATTGGATGGTGATTGGTACCTAATCTCGGGAAAATTTTACTCCAATATTAAGTCATCATCTTATATAGCATGTGGAATCTATCATTGTGAGATAATGTGAGTCGTTCTATGAGATACCTCATAATCTAGAACCTTCTTAATATGTCAGCAAAGTTGTAAGCAATTTTGTTTTTTAAGGTAACTTGGACTAAGGAAAACCAAAACCGACTTTTCTTGTTGGACAAGAAATTTCATTGTTTTTCATTATTAGTATTTTTTTTTTTTTAATAATAAAAAAAAAGGAGCTCACATGAGTAGTCACTAGTCAGTAGTCACAGCCTTCAATCCGACTACTTAAACCTTGTGGAAACATGGCATGGAACCATGCGTTATTGAGGCACGGCTGAAATAGAAGTCTCAATCTTGAATTCACAAGGTAAGGAAACTTCCTACTAAGCCACCATCGCTGTTATTAGTATTATTATGGAGAAATGACCTAAGCTAAGCATATTTTATAATCTGCTGCACACTAATGGTAAATGTCAAGTAAATACCGGAAATTAGTGTGTGACAAATGGCTTTATGCATGATCTAATAATATTACTGTTATTATGGAGCAATAAAATGGAAGGCTGAAAATCAAGTTCCATATATAATCAATTAGGACATGTATGGAATATTAATTGCAGCTTGGCTCTTCGATTTTTTTCCTTGAATTTGATCTAAAATTGACTAGCTAAAATAATAAATATCCTGAAAAGGGTCACTGCATCTCACTAGAAATATATATATATATATATATATATATTTTTAAATGTAGGAAAATATTGCTGGCCTAGCTAGCTATCGTGTTTGCTTGGCCATATTGGCCAAAAGGCTGGAAGATTCTCTCTATTTTGATTGAAGTCAATGAGAAAGCTAGAAAGTTTCATAGATATAATGGAAATTTTTTATCAACCTAGTTTAAAGTTTGAATTTTGTTTGGGAGTACTAGAGCTATGTCAGTTCAGTCGTACCAGCCCCACAGTACCTTATGTGCAGTAGAACTTCAGAATCTCAATTATTTATGATTTTCAACTACAAAGGTTCTCATATTATTATATATCCTGTTTCTTTCTCGTAAAAAAGACTATTAAATTACCCGGAATTTTTTAGACAGAATATTTCTCACAACTCATTACATGGAAGAAAAAAAAATTGAATTTTGTTTTGGTACTATTTGAACAACAATATTGGTGCTAGAATGCCTAAGATTGGCCTTTTTTTTCTTAATTTTCTTCAAACATTAATCATTGATGTCTCTAATTCTGGTTACTTTTATTATATAAAAAAAAAAGGAAAAATTATATTTTAAATCCTATAGTTTAGGGGATGTAACAAATTAAACCCTGAAGTTTCAAAAAGTAACAAATTAAACTCTTGTTTTACTTACATGGGTTAAGGTTTAGATTGTTACTTTTTGAAACTTGAAAGTTTAATTGTTACTTTTGAAACTGTAGGGTTTAATTTGTTACTTTTGAAACTATAAATTTAATTTGTTACACTCCTAAACTATAAGATTTAAAATGTAATTTTTCCAAAAAAAAAAAAAAAAAAAAAGGGTGGGGGTAAAGACATGAAATCTATGTGGGGAATCATTGGTCTCAGTCCTGAAAATTTCCTAGGTACCCTATAACAGCAAAATGCCTTGAGAGGCCTAATCAAAGGGCATGTTAAAAAATGCTGAATCTAAGCCCTCTCTCTACCCAGAAAGCAAACATGGGCTTTGACCTAGTCATTCCTACCACAGCAGATAAACCCTATTTGGAAATGAGTACTTGGATGATAGTGAGTGTGCCCCCACAAATTCTTATCCCCATGAATTCTGTAAAGGTACTTTTTCAGATATGTCAAGTCTCTCTTCTCTAGTTTGGCCGGTTCCCTTTCAAAAATACACTCAATTTACATTGAGAAATCTAGGCTAAAACATGTGTTTTGTTTCTTGCTACACAATTTTCCATTATACTTGTTACTTTCACTAAATTGGTAGAAAAAAAGATTATACTTGTTTACTTTCACTATTTGGTGAAAGTAAACAAAAAGAAAAAGACAAAAAAAATTTACCCACCCTCAATTTTAAAAGAAAGAAAGAAAGAAAAATTATATATATATATATATGAGATTTTTAGAATATTAGGTAAGACAAAAAAGGTTCAAATAACACAAAAAAATAGTCCAAATAATATCTACAAAACTTAGCCCAAAACCACAACAACAACAATAACATCAATAATTAATCAACCTAAATAAAAATCCGTATCATCTCATCAAAATCATTCATCTATTACTTAAAAAAAAAAGCCCCTAAATTTTTCTTTACTTTACCACTTACCAGTCGAGAGAGAGAGAGAGAGAGAGAGAGAGAGAGAGAGAGAGAGAGAGAGAGAGAGAGAGAGAGAGAGAGAGAGAGAGAGAGAGAGAGAGAGAGAGAGAGAGAGAGAGAGAGAGAGAGAGAGAGAGAGAGAGAGAGAGAGAGAGAGAGAGAGAGAGAGAGAGAGAGAGAGAGAGAGAGATGTCACCCGTTCCTATCCTAAGCTTAACTACATGGATGGATTGACAACTCCCATTAACTGAGCTCAAACTTGACTTGAATAGTCCTTGGACGGATTAACGGCTCCCGACCTCCCATCGCAATCTCACTCGCTATCGCCCAACTTTTCTGGCTTTGGACTAGCGATTGTTGCCCTGCTCCTTCCTTCTTGGTCTTGGCTCTTGGCCCTCCCGCTCCCTCTAGCTTGTTGGCTCTTGACGACTGCTATACTAGTATTTTCCCTCAGTTTATTCCCATCTCTCTCTCTCTCTCTCTCTCTCTCTCTCTCTCTCTCTCTCTCTCTCTCTCTCTATTAAACTGTATTATTAGTTGAGCCCTAAACCTTTTGTTTTGTTAACTTTTGGCATTTTTGTGTTAATGAAAATATTACTTATTAAACTATATGTATACAAATATATACATATTATTTATGTTCAAGTTTGAGATCAAAAGGTGTCCACCCAAAGATTAAATTTTTAACAATCCATGTTTAAAAACACCGTTCATTACATATCAAGTAAGAAGAAAAGATTCATTTTTTTTTTTGTTGCACCCGGCATACAGTATAATACCACACTCACTCTCTTCTGGGAGCTTTCGACCCAATATTTGTTTGGATTTGAGAACCTCAGCTTCCCGGCCTTCATAACAGAGATAGCATCACAATCATGGAAATTTACCCAAGATGAATGCCAATCAACCTCTAGTCAATCGATATGGAATGAAGTAACAACATACAACGTTTGCATTAAGCTGATTTTTCACGCGTACAGGAAAAATAAAAACAATAAAGTCCACCCATTTCACTTCTCATCATATTCATAGTCTTCAGTTTAAGTGAACAAAAACAAAAACCTCTAAAACCTGCTCTTTTTGTTTTGCTTGGGCTCCAATTATAACAGGACATACAATTTGAACATGGAATATAAAACTAAAAATGAAAATTGAAAACTTTCTTAAGTGTGGCAATATCAAATCTATTGAGACCAACGGGGGAGCTTTATAAATTACTTTTCTTTTTTTGATAAGTAGAGCTTTATAAAGTACTATTTCTGAGTTAATTTCCGGGGAAACAAAATAGAAAACCTCAAGAATTAATTATGTGATCCTCTCTATATGCTTTTAAAATGAGGAGAGTCTATTTTATGGTGGAGATTTAGTGTTTCACGAAACTAATGGTGAATATGGTGATACATCATTTACAATAAATTATTATTCCTTGTTTGATAAATTGAGATTTTAAATGATATGATACCATGTATACTATTGAATTCATGAGAAAATAAATCTCTATGGTGAAATAGACCTCTCCATATGGTTTTAAAAACCGGACCGGGGAAAGAACCGGAAAAGGGAGTGGTTCCCGTACTAGTGGTCCGACCGGGGTCGGACCGGTGGTCGAACCGGTGACGTCATAAATAATTTAATTAATAATTTTAAAATTATATAAATAATTAAATAAATACAAAAAAATTTTGTAACTAATAATATTGGGTTACAAATAGATAGTAAATTTTAAAATATTTTATATGAGTTTCCACATTTTATATATAGCAAATTTGTAACTAATAATTGGTTATAAATAAATAAATTAGGATTATTGTCTAATTGAAAAATGAAAAGGAAAGAAAAAGTTGCATACTTGAAAATATCTTTCACGTGGAGGTATTGAGGCCACACAGAGAAAAGGCAAAAAGAAAAAAAAAAAATACAAAACAAAAAAAGAAACAAAAAAGAAGAAGTAAAGGGGAAAAGACAAAGTGACAAACCCAGCCATAGTTAGATCTGGAACTAAACCAGAAGAAGAAGCGGCGGCAAACACCCAAAAGCCTAAAAGGGCGACGCGGCGGGCCAGTTGACGCAAAAGAATTTTCCATTCTCATGGTCTTAGTGGGAAGCTCAACCAACAATCGAGCAACCTCAGTCTCCTCACTATATTCCGATTATTCTTGTCTTACATTTTATTCTATCTGATGTTTGGCAGAGATGTGGCGTCGGTGCGAGGCTAGATCTGATCTGATGCTTGGCAGAGATGCGGTGGCGGTGCGAGGCTGGGGTTATCGACAAGCAGCGGCGTGAGGCTGGAGTTGTCGGCGAGCAACGGCGCGAGGTTGGGATAGACAAAAATCCAAAGTCGTGTGCCGCCGGAGTGATGTTTTCTCTTTCATTCCGGTCGGCTTCATAACCGGTTCGATCGTTCCGGTCGCCGGTTATGCCGATTAAACCGCCGGTCATTCCGGTTTTTCAAAGCAAATGCAAACCACTTTATTAGATTTAAATTTTTTTTTTTAAATAAAAAGAAGAAGAAGCAGAATTAGAGAGTAAAAAAACCAAAAACCAAAAGTTATTAAATTTCAGCTACACCACCACTGAAATAGACTGATTGCATGATTAATTCCACGATTTCTATTCACCATATAAAAGCATTTTATTTAAATTTTGTGAGATAGTAGTTCGCGGTAAGCGGAAACCGTGGCTTTAATTCACGATTTCAAACCATAAAATCTCAACAACAAAAAAAAGTCCAATGCTGCAAAAAGAGTTATTGGACCAATATAGGCCCAATCCTAACCAAATTTGTTTCAGGGTTAAGTCCTTTTATGCTTATCCTTCCTTAAGCGGTTAAGGCTATGAGCCCAAAATAGAACTTTAACAAGGGTAGTTTTAGTTACAGATTCTTCATTCTTAATATATAACTAGTCGCAAATCTGTGCAATGCACAGATAAATTACTGAAAATGAAATATAAGAAAACCAAAAAAAAAAAATGGTAGTAATATTTCCAACCAAATTGTTAATTTTTTACTTTCTCACATAGATCCATCCTTCCCAGAAAATCATATTATCTCATTCATTTGTTGTATAGTATTGGTTCTGAAACAAAAATTTTATGTCACATGTAGAGACACGATCAATGCTCATGTGCAAACATAAGCTGCACATGATTTTCAAGCAATTGGGTTAATTGGTTTATTTTTTGGTGGAAAGTGAATTGGGTATAATGAGTTTAGAAAACAAAACAAAATTGAGGTAGAAATGTAGAAATTTGGTGCGAATCATTATTAAACAAAATTTACATGAAATGAAAATTAAGCAAACAAATAATTAAGATTTACTTCTTTGCAGGTTAATCCCAACAAATATCTGAATCAATTAACCATATTACAATGTTCTTAACTTTCGCCACCTAGCCTAAAAGAGGGCTATATTTCAAAGATTCCAATAAAATAGCTCAACCATACATAGAAAAATTAAATTGAGCACATCACAAAAATATATGTATAATTCATACAAAAAAGCGCAATAGGTTAGTGAGACTGTGAGACCAATTTTTCTTCACTCTTAGTTTCATCTTCTACATTTAACTAGTTTACATGGAAAAAATTGAGCTTTAAGTTTCATCTTATGGTTGCTTATATTCATATCTATAGAACTAAGTATATATTGGCATTCATTTCGGACAGTGGCCATGTTGAACTTATGGTCAAATTCATTGCCATACCCTTAAAATAAAAAGGCCATACCTTACAATATTTGAGTACTTCTATGTTTAAACTTACCCCAATGACATTTAGCAACATGAGTTCTCTGTCCATTATTAACACTATGTATCTGGTTGGCTAACACTCTACAAATAATCTTCTAATCTTAAGCTTGACATTATTCGTCTATGATAAACTACAACCTCATTTGAAGCATAATCACGAAAGCTCCTATGGTGCATATTAGCCATCAAGGCTTCAATTCCATGGGTGTATTTCGCATTTTATTGACAACATAGTGATAATAAGAGATGTTTGTTTGTTTTACTTTTCAATCATGCTTTTGGTTTTGACAATTGATTTTTTTTATGAACTTTGAGTATTTATGTTCATGCTCTATTGGGTAGTGGGCTTAGATTGATAGAAGTTAAACATTTAGTAACTTCTAATTCAGCAAGAGCAATAGAATAGAAAAATCTTAAAACTAAAATAAAGAAGACCACGTCAAACATAAAATCTTGAGAACATAAAAATATTCAAATGTTCTAGCACCCTCGATTTCCACGCCAATAAGGTTGTTTTGTCGGAGTTTATTGGTCAAGGAGTCTTATGCTTCTTTCTCCCAACAAGAAGTTAGGTTATGCTTTTGACATCTCTCCCCCACTAGCGATTGGTGGGGTTTTCCTTTTTGCTATAATCAGATCTAGAGTCTGAATCAAATGGGTTAGATATAATCAGACTCTAGGTCCACCAAACACATAAGCTGGAAACTAAGGGTGCTAGAACATTTGAATTTCGATCAAAAATTGGTTCTTTGCTCTGTTTTCATCAGAGCTTATTGGCGAAGAATTTGGGTTCTCTTTTTTGGGGATTTTTTATACTTTTTTTTTTTTTTTTTTTTTTTTTGTGATTATTTTATGGAAACAATGCTAAGGATGTCAAATGTTGCAAAAGTGAGGTTCCGAGTGCTTTACACCTCCAAAGGTTGAGGATCAACATGTTAATGAAAATGGGGATAGTGAATCTAATTCATTGTTGCCACCCAAGATGGGATGTCAAGAAAGAAGATGCAACGAAAGGTGACCATCGGGTTTTAGGCAAAGTTGTCAATACCGTTTCGGTTTGTCTATTGAAACGAAATATTTCAGTACTGGTATATTTCAGCGTTCCGTTTTGGGGTTACCGATATATATATATATATATATATATATATATATATATATATACATATATAACAATAATAACATATATTATTAAGGCGGTAGAACCAGCCAATTTATATATATTAAAACAAGTTTAATATAAGGGATGTAAAAAGATAATGCAAAGAGATTATTCAAGAAATTACTTTATTGAAAGTAATTACTTACGGATTACAGAAATTTAATCAGTTGGACTGGAGCTGGAAGTGGCCATGCTTACAGTTGCTTACAAGTTTAATATGGGTAGGGAACAACTTTGGTAGACAGCCTATTCTAATTCAAGACTTTTCAACACATGAATGCTTGAATATTATATGAAGAGGTTGTGCTAAGAAGTTCTGAATACAATACAATGGGAAGCCATATATATAGGCACAAAATGCAAAGGAAGGAGAGTCTTCGGACAAAGTCAGTCTTCAAATGCATGCATTGAAAGAGGTCTTGAAACACCATCATTGGAGGACTATTTTCTTTTTGAAAATGGAATCTCATCTTGGAATCTCATCATGGCAAGACAAGAATTCTTTCTTTGATGATGGGAGACAAGAAAGTTTACTTTTACTATTTGCTTTACTTTTGAAAAAGCAATAGTAATTTTTTGGAGATGCAAATGCCGTAGATGTATTTGGCAAACTTTGGCAATACATCTGTTGCAGTGATTTTGACAGCAACTTTGTTATTTGTCGGACATGCTTATTAACAGTGCAGATTCTTCTGACAGAATATTTTCTTACTGTAGTAGACTGACTGTGGTTTTGCTGAAAAGTCCCTATTCAAGGAATTGTTCCTCAAGAAGGGCTTCATATTCTTCTATTCCAGCATGTGGGTCTTGGGCATCCTGGTAAAGAGAATCTTCATACCAGTTCTTTTTCATTGGAGCTGAGAACTGGGAAAGGTTGACCATTTCAGTGGTTGATCCCTCTGAGGATGCTGGGGATTTTGCTGGGGATTTTCCTTTGCCACTGGCAGAGGCAGAGGCTGCTTGGCAGGCTTGGGCAGCCAACTTACATATTTCTGCAAGCTCTTCAGGGGATTTTCCTGAAAGGAAATCTGGGATGGAGGAAGATGGCTGGTCTTCAACCTGTTTTATTTCGGGGAATTCGTCAAAGACAAATTTTATGATTCTGTCTCTGTCGAAATTATCCCAACATTTGACTGCGAAGTTCCTGATTAAAATATTGTTCTTAATCTGGTAACTCCATTTAACAATCCATGGGACCTTGTATTTGAAGCAGAATAGCAGAACTGGGGGAAATCTGCTGATATATTTCTGTGCACCTGTACATTTGAACAAACTGATTAAGAGCCTGTTTAAGCGTTCTGGTGCTCAAAGGGGGATCTTTTTTAGTCTTGGGAGGCTCTGTATTCCAGAGAGTATCTGGGATGATCTCGGTTTGAGAACCATGCTTGGAGAACCTCTGTATTGACCACCATTTCAGTAAAGAAACCAGATTGGTGGCTGCATTCTGGTTTAGTAAACTGGAAATCCTTGATTCGGAATTGGATGAACCATGGGAACCAGACATATCAGGTGGTGGATGAGTAAACTGGAAATCCTTGTATTTTGAACCAGGAATACCACAGGGTATTGGCATCAATATAATCATAATAATTGTACTCAATAGAATGATTTTTTAGGGGCTTGGAATGCCAAGGATGACCCCAATCTCTCAGATGAGTGAATTTAATGATTTCTACCTTATGGAAAAGGATTTGGTTTTTAGTGGCTGGAGTTTTTCCAAAGATAGATTTTATTTCTACAGAACCTTCTTGTTGGAGGTATGTTCTGATAAAATTGGATGGTTTTGTATGGAATAGAAGGGCAGTAATGCTGCTGGACTCCATCAGTGAGATGAAGTGGAAAATATGATTTTATTAATAGGAGGGGATCTTCAATTCTTCGGTGTTCGAACTCAATTGGAAAGAGTTTTTCATCGAAGAGAAGGAAATAAGGAGAAACAGCTTTTTTTTGTTTCGTTGTTTAATTGGGGTTGCTGAGGTGGCAGGAACAATCTTTTTATTGAACGGGTCATAAGACTCGATAAGGGCTTTAGCAAAGGAAGAACTGCTTTGGACAGGTTTTCCTAAGGATACCATCCTGGAGGATGATGGGTTATTTTGGGAAGAGGCTTGTTGGGGATTGTACCTAACAAGTTGGCTAGGAGTTACTAATTCTGGCTTTATTTCTGGGAGCTTATTGGGTGGAATTTTGCTGGAGGTGGAGGTGGCTTTTTTGGCGTTTTTACCCGCCATCTTTATTCTGCAAAAATTCACGGGTAAGGAAGTCAGGGATGGAGTTTTGGCTTCCTTTAATATATTCAATTTCAAAATCAAAAATACTTAATATAGATTGCCATCGGGCAAAAATGTGTTTTGATGCAATATTTTCAACATCTTTTTCTAAAACATATTTTGCAGATTTGCAATCAATGCGAATGAGAAATTTTTGATTTATTAAATCAGTATGAAATTTATTGATGCATAGTACTATAGATAAAATTTCTTTTTTAATAGTACTATAGTTATTTTGCGCTTTAGTCCAGACACCAGAATGGAAACGAACAATTTGTTCAGGAGAATCTGGACTGGTTCTTTGCTTTAGAATACCACCGTATCCAATATCGGAGGCATCAGTTTCAACACAATTTTGAAAGAACTTATTGTTGGAATGCCAAGACAAGGCAAAGTCTTAACATACTTTTTAATATCTCGGACAATTGAAGTGTGAACATCTGTCCAAGGAGGGGGATTTGTTTGGAGTCTGTCAAACAAAGGTTTACATTGCTTCCTAAGATTTTGATAGAAATCAGCAACATAGTTTAATGAACCCAAAAATCTTTGGAGTTGAGATTTATCAAGGATTTTGTCAGGAAATTTATCAGCAAATTTGATGACTCGATCTATAGGACTGATTTTACCCTGATAGATGTTGTAACCAAGGAATCTTATTTTTGTCTGAAAAAGTTTAATCTTTGGAGAGGAGACTACTAAACCACTGTGTTTAATAGTTTCTAGAAACGTATACAAATGTTTCCAATGTTCATCAATGGATTTACTGAAGATAAGAACATCATCTATGTAGACAATGCAGAATTTACTAAATGGATTGAAAATGTCATTCATGATGTTTTGGAATTCACTCGGGGCATTTTTTAATCCAAAAGGCATTACATTCCACTCATAATGACCAAAAGGGGTGGTGAATGCAGTTTTATATTTATCATCTTCATGGATCTGGATTTGCCAAAATCCACTTTTAAGATCAAATTTACTAAAAATGACTGAATCACTCAATCGATTTATTAAATCTTGTTTATTAGGGATTGGATATCTTATCCATTCCAAGACTTTATTTAATGGCTTATAATTTATTACAAGTCTAGGGACACCTCTTTCTAGTTCAGCATTTTTCTGAACATAGAAGGCTGGACAAGACCAAGGGGATTTACTATGCCTGATTATCTTTTTCTCAAGTAAATCATTAATTTCATTTTTACAAAATTCCATGATTTCTTGATTCATTTGGATGGGTCTGGCTTTAGTAGGGATATTCCTTTCATTAAAATCTTTAATGTAAGGAAGTTTAACAACGTGAGTTTTTCTATTCCAGAAAGCATTTGGGAGACTGGAACAGACTTCATGGTTTAATTGTTCTTGAAATTTTTCAATTTTTTGTTGAAGGATTTCACATGTTAGTTGTTTTTCAATTCTTTGAAAATGGATTTCATCTTTTAAGAATTTTATTTGTTTTTCTTTATTTTGAATCAAGACAAATTGATTGTGAGATTAAATTATTTTGTAACATTTTAATATCATTTTCTTCAAATTGTTGAAGGAATTCAAATTTAACAGGCTGTCCAAAAGGGGCAGTTGTTATACCATCCACATCTGTTGTGAAGGGTAAGAGGAGGTGGATGAAAGGTAATCCAAGGATTACTTTATCACTCATGTTTTTAACTAAGACAAAGGATGTGTTGAAACAAACTTTATCTTTGCAAATATGAGCATTATTGATCTCATATTTGATATGCATTTTACTACCATTGGCAGAATTTAATGTTTCATTTGATTTTTCAAAATATTTAGTAGGGATAAGACCTTCTTGGATGCAATTTAGGTCTGCTCCAGTATCAACCAGAACAATGACTTCAACTTGAAAGTCATCAATTATTAATTGAACAGTTGTATGCCATCTTACTGGCGAGATTTTATTTAAGAGATTACAATATCTAATCTCATCATCTGATTTATTCAATCTTCTGTAAGAAGATTCAGGTTGTTCATCTTCAGAGGAAGATTCATGGTTATTAAGGGGTTTGAAAATTTTATCGAGTTCAAGGATGGATACTCGATCTTCTAATTTAATATTTTTAGTTTCCAATTTAAGATTTTTGTCTTCAAGTCGTTTGTTGACATCTTTTAATTGGATGATTTCTTGTTTAATTTGTTTTATTTCAAGTTGTAAGTCTTCAAGGCTTACTTTCTTTGTTTTAAGTTTATTAAATCTTTCAAGAGTTTCTGAAAGGCTTATTGTAGGTTTGGGAAGTTTATTATCTTTAACTTCATCTTTTTTAGTCAACATTTTCCTGAGTTTGTGAAGCATATTTGCTTTTAACTCTGGATCATTAATTTTACTAATTGCTTCGAGGAGCAATTCTTCTTGCTCTTCTTGTTTAGAAATAACATTTATTCTTTTATCTGCACAACAATTATCTGTGCAACCAATTTTTATTTCTGGGGTTGAGGATGATGAAGATGAATATTCATCAGAGGAGGATTCAATCTCATCTGGTGATATATTTCATTTTCACTATCAGTATTTTCTTATTTCAAGAAGATTATATAATATAATTCTTCTTTTTCTTTATCATTTATTTGGAGTTGGTTTATTTTTTGTTTAACTTTACAGTCATTGGCAAAATGACCATATTTTACCACATTTAAAACATTTTGTTTTCTTTTTATCAAATTTTTTATTATCATATTTTTTATAATTTTTATTAGATTTTTTAGAAAATTTCTTATTTTTGTTATAGTATTCATTGGGTTGAAAATTTTTCTTTTTCTTCCAAATCCTACCTTGTTTATTATATTTTTCTTTTTTATGTTTAGTATATTTTCTTTGGGAAGGAGCTATGGATGAGATTCCATATTGCTCACAGAAGTTTCCCATTTCATATTTAGCTTTTCTTTTATTATCATATTGCTGTTTGGCAATACGTTGTTCAATACACATTTTCAAACCTTCTTGTTTGATTGTGCTTATTATATCTCCATAGGTTAGGGTATCATAATCAATGATCCCATTGGAGTTGCTTAATACTGTCCTAATTTTATGGGCAAAAAGATTAGGTAAACCATCAATGAATTTTTCTTTCCAAAATGGTTTATTACTATCATCTCTTAGCATAACTCTAGAGGTAAAGACATCTTCATACCATCTAAAGTCACTCATGGTTGGACATTTAAGATTACTTAATTGGTCGTGGATCCTAGAGGTAATGTTACTAGGTTGGCCAATAAAGTGTCTTATTATTGTGAAAACAAGAGTATTAACTCCATCAGGAATTCCCATTCCTATTCTTTCATCGAAGAGAGGATTGCCTTCTTCGTCTCGTTTAACAGAATTTTTTATTAATTCTCTAGATTCTTCAGTGAGATGTTTTTCCCACCAAGGATTTTAACTTTCCAGAGAAACCTGTGGCTAATAAATCAATTATTTCAATGTGATTTAATTGATGATTAGTCATATAACTATTAGCTACCATAGTTAAATGGACTAAGTTTATTAAGAACTTCCTGTTCAGAAAGTCCATCAATGTTCCATTCATAAAGTTTATCCGCAGACACCGAGAATTGGTGCTGAAAGCTTCTTTCTTCAAATTGCATATCTGGAGGTGTTGGCCTGGGATACCAATTTTTTGTGAAAGTTGTTGGGTTTGGTTTTTTATTATGAATTCTTTGGATTTTTCCAAAGGCTTGTTCAAGTTTATTAATTTCTTCATCAGAAGTGGCTTCTGAGTTTGAAGGAACATGTTTCAACAGTTACTATGTCTTTGTTTATTACATTTAATTTAGAAGTAGAGGGTTCATTCTTTACTTTGTTTAATTCTTTTAACATTTGTTCTATCTTCTCCCTAGTTTTTGTTTGACTAGTTTTAAGACTTAAATTTGGCTTTAATTCTTGAGTTTTTATTAAAGGAATGTCTGTTTTGACTGGTTTTGACTCAATATTGATTGAATCAATTTTAGTTTCAATTTTATCAAGTTGATCACCAATAACATTTAAACATTTATTGGTATAGTTATTTTGTTCAATTATTTTTCTTTCTTCATCCTTTTCTGGCTTAGTAGGAGGAATTTTGAAAGGGGAGGCTTTTACTAAATCTTTTCCATCTTTCCCAACATTTATTAGGATATTTTCTTTTGGTGGATGGGAGGATTCAACAGATGTTGATGTTTTGTCATGGAGCATCCATTTAGATTTAGTGAAAACATTTAATTTTTTAAATTTTGGATAGTAATTATCAACAAAATCAAAGAAGTGAATTTCTCTTCTTAAATCTTGCATTACTGATTTCCATTTTTTATAAATTAATTGTTTTTCTTCTTTATTGTGGGTTTTGCGATGTTTTTCGCGGCGACCCTTGTTTTTCTCAGAATCAAATTCTGAATTTAATATTTCCCAATTTATTTCAAAAGGTTTTTTAATAACATTTAATTGGTTGTCTTCACCATACATTTCTGAGGGTGTTGGTTCTAGTGATTCATTATCAGATCCAACAGCTTCATTTGTTTTATTATTATTATTATCAACCGTATAATAAGCTGATTCAACTTGAGAAGATGTTGATTTAACACCTTTTTGTTTAATATCTAAGTTTTTATTATTTTCTTTTTGTTTATTAAGATTTAATTCATTTAGATATTTTTCTAAATCCTTTTCTTTTTCTAGGTCTTGGTCTCTTTTACTGGTTGAAGAAGAACCAGAAAATGAACGTCTAGAGCTTTGATATTTTATCAAAGGAGGTATTCTAGGTTTACTATGGTCAAATTTAATCTTTACAGTACCATTGTGGTATTGTAAAACAGATTCTAAGTTATCTTGATCAGCAATATTTAGTGGAGTTTGAACTGTGGGTGGCATTTCATTTGGGAGATCCCATTCATCAGGAAGTTTGATATCTTCCCATTTAATCATTTTGGGGACACTGACATTAATATCTTCTCTGCTAGCTTGAAGCAGTAGAGTTTGATCTTTAGGATCTTTTATTAAGGCTTGAGGATTTAAATTTGTTTTAAACAGCTTGTAGTATATTCTATATACTAAAGCAAGAGGACGACTTCCTTCGATCATGTGATACCCGGAAGTATTTATTCTTAGTGTTAGTGCTTTTTCAGGAGCACCATCATCAAGACTCAATGTTAAATCGGGGTTAGCATTGAACCAAATGGGACCATGGCCGACATTTGCTTCAACCATTCCTAAACGTGCTTGATCTTCATTTGTAAATCTAGCATCTAATAGTCTTAATAAGACAGAGGCATTGATTCCTCGTCTAGTGAGAGGTTTAATTCCTACTTGGATCAATCCAATGTGGATGAATCTAAAACCTTTATTTTTAAATTCTTTCATTTCTTTTTTGCGAAATAAAAGACATTCTTCTTTATTTTTATTAAGAGCATAAGCTCGTTCAACTGTTTTAACTTTGTGTTCAAATTGGAACACATTTGAAACCCATGATGATTGGTCATAGACTTCCTTTTTATTAATTTTTGGAAGACTCCAGTTTTGGAGATCCAAATCAGAATGAGGAAGAACTTCGTCTTCTTCATGCACTATGTCACTTAAGGTTGCCAAGCTACTAGATCCTGATCTAGTGCTAATAGTTGAATTAGATCTGCGAAGTTTATTAAACATTTTTAGGTTTATCAATTTATTATGTTTATCTTTTTAATCTTTTTAAGGTGTTTTCTCTTGCTAGAATTCTAGGTTCTCTCTCTTCCTATACCCTGTCCGCTCATACCCACCGCTCATGCCACTATACTCGGGACTTACTGTTTGGAAAAAGGATTCACTGTTTGGGTGAGGGTAATCAGATTTGAAATAGATAGTTTAATAGCAAGGGATAGACAATATCAAGATTATTAAGAAAACACAAAGAACTGATAACCAAGAAAAGAAGAATATGATCAACACAGATATTAACACAACCACCAACAAAAGATGGAGATGAACTTGGCTCTGATACCAAAAGGGGAAGCAGCGCATATATATATATATATTGATTTACATATTTATATGTTTATTGATCAAAATCTATATAATTAATAATAATTTTTAAAATTATAAACATAAAACTAGTAATTTAATAATAAATAATAAAAATAGAAAAAGAGATAACAAAACAATCACATTTAGGTAATAATAAAATAAATAAAACCCAAAAATAAGTACAAAATATAATGAATAATAAAATAATTAAAAATTTGAAAAGTTAAAAGTCAAACTAAGTACTACAAGTGAAGTAGATGGGCTCAGTGGTGGAGCCAAGGTTGGCTAGGCTGGGCTGTAGCCTAGCCCAGTTTTTCTAAAAAAAAAAATTTGCAGCTATATATTTTTTCCTTTTTTAATTTAGCCCAGCAAAAAATAAGACATTAGCTCACCTTTTATGCCCTCTAACCCAGCAATCTAACACAAAATCAGCCCAATCTATTTGCCGAGAAACACCCGTTCCTGCCTCTCTTTTGTTTTTGGTGAGTGGGGACGTTTGGCTTTACAACAAAGTTTTGTTGATGAAATCACGGTGAAATTGAGGGAAAGAAAAACAAATAAAAAGATGATGAAGAAGATGAGAAGAGAAATTTATATGGTGAGAATAATTAAAAAATAAAAAAACATGAAGAGATCCAGAGAAGCAACATGAGAATGAAAAATAAAAGAAAGAATGTGAGGAGAGAAGAGATCCGATAAGGAAATGTCATGTGAGAAAGGAAATGTGAGAAAGTAGAATAGTCAATACGTTGGATTTGGAGGAAAAGAAACTTCTTGAAAGGTTGTAGTTCACAGATGCCATTACATATATACTTATTTACATAAATACCACAGATGATTTTTTTTGTTTTTCGTTTTAATAAGCAAGTGATCACTTATTAGGAAATTTTTTAGAACACTACATTAGATTCATTAATTTAAATTAATTAGTTTAATAATATGAATAAAAAACAACATTTATATATATAGAGAACGGTAATCCCGAAATGATATACTGGTACATACCGACATCAAAATATTCAATTACAATAACCAATCCAAAACGGATTTCAAAACTTTATTTTACATTCCCTTTAGATCTATTATATTAATTGCTTCATCTCGTGAGGCAGCACCATTTGCAGTGAACAAATAGTACATCAAATATTCCATTTGCTATTGGTGTCACACTATAAGTTTTTAATATATTATTATTATAGAATATAAATATAGTGATATACTATAAAAGTTATATTCTATTGATTTTTGTTGTACATTTTTTTTTTATTATTAAATAAAATTATCTTCTATTGGGGAAATTTACTTAACATTTTCAGCCCATCCAAAAAAAAATTCCTGACTCCGCCCCTGGATGGGCTAATGGCTAGGCACGTAAAACAAAAAAAAAAAGGGTAAAAGACTAAAAGTAAGGAGGAAGGGTATAGGGGTGGGCGGCAAAAGCAGAAAAGGAAGAGAAGAAGAGAAATTGCAGAGGAGAAAAGAAGAAGCGGGGGTAGAGGAGGAGAAGAAGAAGAAGAGAAGGCACCGGTTGAGGGTAAGAAATATTGAAAAAAGCTTGTATATTTATATCGGCCGGAATTGGTCGAAATTGATCGAAACAGCCGAAACTAGCTAGAATGGGCCTAAATTTTTTCCAGAAAGGAACAGGCCATAGGGGGGGTCTCTCGTACCGGTTAACATACCGATACGAGATTTTCTGACCGGAACGGAACGATATTGATAACTTTGGTTTTTGAGGAAAGAAAGACGCATACTGTGATTAGTAATCCACAGAAATTAAAAAATAAAAATATAATAATGATATTGTGGAAATTCGTGAGAACTCAAGAGCTAATGTTTCAAATTATTATGAAGTCAACTAAAAGAACAAAAAGTCAAAAAAACTTCGGTTTTACATTATAGTATAGATAAGGAATTAAGAAGATGATACTATGATAGTGATTCAAAAGTTTAGCAAAATGATAAAGTAAAAAAAATCGTGTTGCTCAAACCCTTGGTGGGATTTGCCATAGAGAAGAAATTAAAGAAGCTTCTATCTAGTTGGAAGAATGCCCTCCATTTTTCTATCCTCTTCTACAATAAAATAAAATAAATATATATTTTTTAATTTTTAATAAATCGGATGAATTGATAAAGACTTGTTCAATAAGTCAAAATTATTGCTTAACCAAGAGTAGATTATTCTAAAAAATAGAGAAATCCAATGTCAAAATAAAGATTCATTACATTTGTAAGAAACCTTAGATAATGATTGCCTCCTGTGAGTCCTGTGGCTGTTGGTCAGTTCCTCTACGTGAGTTATTCTAATCATCCCAATCTCTCTCTCTTACACATACGCTTTCTCTCTCTGTGTCAACCACCATGGTTCTCTCCAAAGCAGCATCAAAGTCTGACGGCTCCGTCCACTCAACCTTTGCATCTCGATGTGTTAGAACCTCATTTTAAAAATATAAAATCATTAAATAAAACAAATTTATCCAGTACCCAAAAAAAATCAGATTTCTCTCTCTCATCTCTTACGGATCAGAATTCTTGTTTTCATTTTAACCCCTTCTTATTAACACTAACTAAAACTCATCTAACAATTAAATACTCTCCAATCTAATTCCTTTATTTTAATCATTTTCCTTACCCTGAAAATTTAGATAGCAGCGCACAGACCAAAGACTTCAGCAAAATCTCTCTCTTTCTCTCTCTTTAAACCTTAGACAAGATCTCTCTCTCCTTATAAAACAAAGTCTATATGACTGTATCCTTAGCTTTGTTGTGTTGGAATATAGGATTTTGTCTACATATTGATCCAAAACGTTTTTTTGTTTGTCACTTTGTGTCACTTAAAAACCCAATTATCTGAATTAAATTAAACCTTAAATTAAACTTGTGTATCTCTCTTCAGGTAATTGGGATTTTTTATTTAGGGTGGGATAGATACGCTAGGTGGGTTTTATTTGATATTAAACGGGTATGTCATGTAAGATCTTAATTATAAATGTAAAAAAAATGACACCTCAATTAAAAATTGGTCATATCATCAATTTGTTAGTCACATATACACAAAGTTAACAGAGACTAACAGAATGATCAATGGTGCACGAATTTGAAATGTTAGGGTACCACAAGTGCAACTTTAGTAAACGTTAGAGATCAACAATATATTTAACCCCTTTTTTAACATAGATTTGACCAGTTTTATGTAAAAAAAAAAAAAATTTGATTCAATTAACTCCATCACTCACATATGAGTTCCAAGATATACATTTGTGTACTCAAACTTAACACACATATTGCATAATATACACAGTTTATTCGTGCTTCTAAGTCTACTTCACTTTTTTGTATACACAAAGGAGGAAAAGTTGCTATTGCACCTTGAAGGAAAACTCAATCAAGTAGCGACAAATATCAATAAAAAAAAATATTGTATCAAAATCAGGGATAAAAAATCAATAAAACTACGAACACAACAATTTCATAATAATTTTACAATAATACTGAGGTGTCAAACTCTGAATAATAAATAATAAAACAGTATAAGTAGTGGGTCTAAATGAGAACTAATAAAAGCCAAACAACTCAAGATTGTTGTGAAAGTGTTGTGTCTATAACACTGCTTAAAATTTAAATGCACGCTACTCTTAAATGGTATCAAGCTTTTTGTTCTAGATTATTTCCCATCATACCAAAAGAAGATTGATTATTTGGTAGTTTAGGATTACAAATAAATGCGTAGTCTCTCTCTCATATGAATGGTTGATCTCACTAATTAAATTCATAGTAGATCCCACTACTTTGTAAGAGGGGGGACTACTGAATAATTTTCCCCAAAAGAAAAGATAAATAATTGATTAACATGTTAAGATATTTATCTTAAGCATTTGTTGAACCCAATAACCCCAATCAGCATTTTTATATTTAGGCATCAAAGATTAAACACACATATATCCATTCTAAAATTCAGATCCATTCAAATTTCCACACCAATAATGGTACCCCTTTCTAAAAATACTGCAATGTAGATTATCATCAAGGTTGGGCTGTTCAACATGCAGCGCGCGCACGCACACAAAATTATAAACAAATATACATACAAAGATTCATAGTAGACAGACAGACAGACACAAGTCTTTAAAAGTAACTTTTTAAGTCCTCAGATAGGGAATTCAATCCCTACTGACAGAGATAAGAACAACCGCTATAATTTCAAGAAATTCAGAAATAAACTGGGGAATATAGATGGTAACAATTAAGGGAAAAAATGGCTGCTCTGATTTTAAAAAGCAATAGGAAGATGTTCTACTAGCAATGGAGGATTAGTAATACCAAATTCAATGATGTAATCAAGTAAAATTTCTTATATCTGCTTTAGAGTCCACCACAATTCCAAGAACAGAATCTCCTACATGAGGCACATACTGTACAAAATAACAAGTTTGCAACATTAAAAGAAGAGAGAAAAAAAATGAAACTATTGAAAGCCATATTAAGGAACTAAAAACTTTTTTTTTCTGTAAGTATCAATGTATCCCAATCACTGAACTATACAACATAAAAAGAAAAAGATCCATTTTCAATACAGGGTTGGGACAATCACCATTCACCAGTGAGCACATAACCTAAAACACTTAAAAATTAGTCTCAACTTATTCAAGAAGGCATTGGGACCTAAAATATATTATCCCATCATCTGTTGGTTTAACATTGTTGCCTCCCATAATACATTGCAATTCACTAATCAGAAGAAAAATCAGAACAAAGCACACAATAGGTAAGGTATCTGGCTTCTATGTTGCACAACAATAGTCATGATTATGATGGCATAAGAGCTTCAACATCATTAAGAATCGTAATAAGGTAAAGATACACTAGTATATGTAAAACACGAAGCTCACTACATATCAAGTAAGAAGAAAAGATTCATTTATTTTGTTGCACCCGGCATACATGCAGTATAATACCACACTCACCCTTTTCTGGGAGCTTTCGACCCAATATTTGTTTGGCATTGAGAACCTCAGCTTCCCGGCCTTCAAAACAGAGATAGCATCACAATCCTGGAAATTTACCCAAGATGAATGCCATTATGCCAATCAACCTCTAGTCAATCAATATGGAATGAAGTAACATACAACGTTTGCATTAAGCTGACTTTTCACGCGTACAGGAAGAATAAAAACAATAAAGTCCACCCATTTCACTTCTCATCATATTCATGAATCATGAGTCTTCAGCTTAAGTGAACAAAAAAAAAAACCTCTAAAACCTACTCTTTTTGTTTTGCTTGGGCTCCAATTATAACAGGGCATACAATTTGAAAATGGAATATAAAACTAAAAATGAAAATTGAAAACTTTCTTATGTGTGGCAATATCAAATCCATTGAGACCAGCTTTATAAAGTACTTTTCTTTTTTGGTAAGTAGACCTCTCTGTTTCAAAGCAAATGCAGAACACTTTATTAGATTTAAAAATTTCAAAAAATACAATAAAAGGAAGGAGTCGTTCTTACCTTTGTGGTTTTAGAAAAATACCGTGTGGGCCCTCCAAGTTCATAGAGCCTGCCGTCAATGCCTTGTACCTCATTCTTCTTCTTCTTTATTTATTGTCCAATTTTATTGGAATGTTGGAATGTACGGACTATTCTTTTGGTCCCACATAATGAAAAAGATGTTAAATCAATAGGCCTTCTTCAAAAGACGCCTTGAGAGATGAGGGATCTGGCTTATAAATTGCACAACCCAAGAATTTTCTCACTCTCATTTGCCCCCTATTGGACCAACCAAAACGGACCATAATAGGGGGGAGGCCCAACACCCAAGGGGTGGCTCTGATACCATGTTACGGACTATTCAAAAGACGCCTTTTGGTCCCACATAACGACTCTCACTTTAAAAAAGACTTCATATTTCTTTTAGGAAGAACTAAGGATTAAAAAAAAAAAAAAACCCCAAAATTCCCTTAATAATAATATATAAGGAAATAAGAAGATGATAGTGATTTCAAAGTTTTGTAAAGGGGTAGTTTTTTCTATAAACAATTAAACATAATAATACTATTATTTTACTTGAACTACTAAAATTAACTATTTATAGTTTTTGATAAATCGGATGAATCAAATAACACAAGGATAATAAAGACCTCATCAATAAATAAAAAATAAATTAGGAATGTTATCACTTGATCAAGAGTAAATTAGTCTGAAAGATAGAGATTCAAGGATAAAATAAAGTCAACATTTTTTAATTTTTTCCTTTTATTTTTCTACACTAATGAAGCTAACAAAAGACTATCATTGGACCACAAATAAGAAACAGAACACACAAAAACACAAACACACTTCACAGTTCACACACTCAAAACACTAAGAAAACAAAAGTCTAAAAGTTAAAAAAAACAAATGAATTTGGCACATTTTACGGTCATGAATGGGTCCGGTTGGACACTATAAAATATCAAATGAATCACGATGAGTTATTGGATTTGTATGTATACTATATAAAAGAAAATGGTGATTGATTTGAGAGATGAGGGTGGGGCCGTAGGGTAGTACAGAGGAGGGTACTAATTGACTTAACCATCTCTATGTTCCTCTGGTCTTTCTTCATATCTTTTACCCTCTCAGTTACATAAATTCAGCTAAAGCAATAAGGCTACTCCACTTTCAGTTTTAAATTCAAATCGATGAGAGAGAGAGAGAGAGAGAGAGAGAGAGAGAGAGAGAGAGAGAGAGAGAGAGAGAGAGGAAAATACCAGCCGAGAGCTACGTACAACTACAACTAGCAAAGGGAGCACCAGTGCCGGAAAAGCCAGTTGGACTTTTTATTTTTTTATTTTTTATAGGGTGGTCATAAGCTGGCTCTGTTGTTGGTATAGATCTATTGCATAAGCCTCTCTTTTTTTCTTTTCCTTTTTCTACTGTATATTTTTTTTTCCTGTGTGGTTGCCCTGTGAATGCCCTATGAGGGGTGGTTGCCTCAAGTCCCTATGTCTTTCGGGGCTTACCCCAAGGCCGGGCTTGGATACTATGATAGTTATTTCAAAGTTGAGCAAAATGACAAAGTCAAAAAAATCGTGTTGCTCAAACCCTTGGTGGGATTTGCCAAAGAGAAGAAATTAAAGAAGCTTCTATCTGGTTGGAAGAATGCCCTCCATTTTTCTATCCTCTTCTACAATAAAATAAAATAAAATATATATATATATATAATTCACCCACTTGACACTTTGAGAATCTTTACCCCGTATCCAAATGAGCACGTTCAGTTCTCTTCTTCTTCTAATAAATAAGAATTTACTATTATTCAATTAAACAGAGAATTACAACAGCAAACACAGTCACCCTATTTAACTAACCAAACCAACAGAAATAAAAGCATGGTATTCTAAGAAATAACAAATTTTATTTCTTTTTTTATTTTTTTTAATGAATCAGTAAGAATATTATTAAAAACCGAACAACCAATACAAACAAAGAGGCAAGAAAGCCTCAGAACCCCAACAAAAGACAAGCTAGCCACACTAGCAAACAAGCTAAAGACCTACAGACTAGTGCAGCAGCACAAAGAACAAATAAAATAAAATTTTGCAACTTCAAGTCTACAACAAAGCAAAATTTGCATTTTCCTACGCAGCACTGAAGAATGAATTCCCCAATTACAACAAAGCACCCGATTAAGAATAGAATCACAAAAACAAATTTTATTTCATGCATTGCATGAACGTAAACATAGAAGATCCAAATGATGTGAAATACACAGTATGTGTATGTCACTCATCATCAGGAATCACATAGAGGCTAAGAAAAAGCCTTTGGTGATATTCAGAGCTGAGGCAAGATGGACAGTGATTTGGCCGCTGGCAGCACCGTTACCAGCGGTAGCGTTGCTTTGGGCTCCTATTGCTGGAATCACTTTTACAGTAATTGTGCAGTGAAACAATGAGTGCAACAATGAGAATTAGGAGGGTAACTATTGCCGCAGCGGCTTTGACGTGAGAAACCAGCTGTTGTTCCGACCTGTTACAGAAAGAGATTGTGTTGATCAATACCCAAAGAAGAAGCAGAAAAACATGAATGAATAAGTTTATGTATTGTTGTTACCCGTTGTGAGGAGCACTCGGCGGAGGGTTTGCAAAATGGGGAGGGGTTGAAGGAGGCGAAACCAAAAAGAATGAAAATGAATTGGGCATTTTTCATAGAATTTTGGAAAGCTTCGTTGTTTAAGATACTCCAACATGCTATAGATTATATAGCAGCCATAGGACAATTTTTGTTTATAATTTTTCCCGCTTGCCACCAATAATTTCAAACCACCAATTCTGATATTAAAATGTAGGAAGCCGTTGTCCAAAGTGCAAAGTTGCATTTTTTTAAGTTTTTGGACCAAACATGACTCTTGTGATGTTTATTTGAAATATGGACTCGTTCAAAATCGTCTTTGTGAAAACACTTTTAAATATGAAAATCGTCTTTCTGAAAGACACTTTCTGACTAAAATTTTTATATTTCTCAAAATTGTCTTTTCTAAAGACAACTTCTTACCAAAATTTGGTTAGAAAGTCTCTTTCAGAAAAACGATTTTAAATGAGTCCATATTTCAAATAAGCATCACAAGAATCATGTTTAGCCCAAAAACTTAAAAAAATGTATTTTTTAAAGTTTAGCCTAAAGGTAAAAGGCCAAAAATCTACCAAACCCACGTGGGTTTAATTCAATCCTACGGAGTGGGTAGATCATGGCATTTGTCTGATGTGGTCCTTCCACCCAATGAATAAACGCCACATGTTAAAATTGGCTTAGCCATACACATATTAAAAAAATAGTGGATGTAAAACATAATTTGTAATTGGAGTGAAACCTATGAAGCATGGGTATGTTTTCGGGTACGGGTATGGTACGATGGTACTCAAATTCCTAAAAAACTAGGGTACAGGTACGACAGGGTATTTTTTTATTATATATTTTTATATATTATTATGCATATATTTTTAAATATATGTGAACTTAAAAACAAATATGGATAATAAGATACATTCATTGCCATTGAATTGTCTTTATATTACAAACCAACATTCAAAAGAGTAAATGAAATAAGTGTTCAACATTGAAACCAAAATAAAATAAAATTCTGTTAAGGAAACCCACATAAGTTAGATAGAAGAGTTGTGTTAGTAGTCCTATGTATAAATAAGACACCTTACAACACATTGTAATCATTCAAAAATATCAAAGAGAGAATATAATAAAGATGTAGCCCATTGGCTACATTCTGTGGACGTAGGCTCACATAGCTGAACCACGTGAAAAACCCTAGCCGTCATTCTCTCTTCCTCTCTCAATCTCTTTTATATTTTCCATTGTTATTAGATTTAGGTTTTCTACAAATTCTAATGTTCAAGATTATCCAAGAACAACAACATCTTCCTCATTATCCCCATCTCCAACACTTTCACTATCAGCAGGTGCACTACCACCAACAGTTTCACTAGTAGCCCCCATAATTTCTTCCTCCAATTCCGGCTCATCAAGTGTAAGACTTGCAATCTCAAGCATCCCAACTCCTCCATATGGGTCCTCCCAACTATCACCTGCAATATCCCACATCTTTGTTGGTCCTTTAATGTACTCCTCATTGCTCCTTGATAGAAGTCGAAGATTAGAGTGCACAAATACCAAATCTTGAGCACGTGCAAGAGTCATTTTGTTCCTCCTCAATGAATGAATAAATGAGTATGTACTCCAATTCCTCTCACAACATGAGGATGAACAAGGTTGTACAAGAAGCTTCGGGAAATAAGCTCCATAGCAACACCTACCAATCGATGGCATCTATTTCCTGACCTATCTTTAATCATTGCAACATGAATCTTACCTCCAATTATGCCTCTTGAAAACTTACCAAACTCAGTTTTGGCTAATGTTCTTTCATGGTCATTCTAGAAAGTATCTCTCCTAAACACTTGTTCCATTTCTTCAGAAATTTCAAGATCTTGATGTGGAGGGACACGATTTGGAGACAACTCAAGCCATTCGGTGGAATAGTACCTAGTTAAAATTAAAAAATAAAATGACAAGGGAGGAATCAATGTTTTTAAATTTTACTAAAGGAATGAGGGAAATCTAAAATAAATGAAAGTATTTACTTAGGATTCATGGAATGAGCCATGCAATGAAGTGGGGTACAATTTTTGGTCCACCGATTAATGAGTATGTCATACACCACATTATAAAAGGTGGAGACCTCGCCTTCTTGCTTGCCTTCATGCCGAAATATTATTGCCTTCACTCTTTCTATCATTGTATCCCACATATCATACACAAGATGAAGAGTGGGCCTATCCGTGTCAGCTGCTCGAAGCATGTCATAGATAGGTGATGTGAATAGAATAATGTAATCAACCCTATCGCACCACAAATCATCTAAAATAAGATCTCTCACACGTGTAGCTTTTCCAACGTCATTCCTCCTTATAAGAAGTCCATTGCTCACTAATAACCATGGATTGCAGACTTCTTTTTATTAGCTTCATCCTTTTAAGGATGACCAATATTGATGCGAATCTTGTATCAGCAACAGCAAGCAATTTTAAAGGACAATTTCATTAAAAATTGCCAACCTCATGGAGTGGTTCATGATAAAAACACGTATGAAAGATGCATCATCAGCAATTTGTGCAATCCAATTACATTCAGCATATATAATTGCATTCCTTTCAGTATTTTTTGGTGCACAAATATTCTTCAAGGCAAGATTAAGAGTATGGACAACACATGGTGTCCAAAAGATATGAGGATACTCAGCTTCAATAAGAGATCCAGCAGCCTTCATCACATAAGCATTATCAGTTATCACTTGAACAACTTTCTCAGGTCCAATCTCTTTAATAACATTCATCAACAATTCAGAAATATAATACTTGTCTTTGTACTCCTTTGTCCCATCAATTGCCTTTAAAAAAACCGAAAGCCCCTTCAGATGTAGCCATAAAATTAATAAGAGGCCTTCTTCTGTGGATCTGTCCAACCATCAGATACTACACTCACACATTTTTCTTTCCAACCATCTTTAATTGGTTTCAACATTCTTTCAACATTGGCTCTTTCTTTTTGCAAAAAAGTTGTTCTCAAAGCATTATACCCCGGAGGCACATAACCCACAAGCATATTGTTAGCCTTATACTTATAAGAATTAACATAATGTGGGTTTCTCGCAAAGTGAAATGGTATGCCACCAGAATAAAACATCCTAGCAATTAGACTTGTCAATTGTTCTTTACAACCATTATTAAATGCCCTCTCCAAAGGAGATTTCCCAATCAACCTCCTTTTCCTAGCCCCAAACATAGTACTATTACTAATACTTTCACTCCCATCCTTGGGTGGTAAAGGGATCGTAGATTCTTTACTTATCTTCTTTTGGTTAGCCGCATCTTGCAATTTTTGCATTTCTAACTTATGTTCAGCTGTCACCTTAGGACATCCTTTAATTGCAACATTGGCAATTCTTAATAAATGAGCTTTGACCCTAGAATAGGGAACCTTGTAAATTTCCTGACAATAGTTGCACTTAAAACTCATGTTTCCCCCGCCTCCACTACTTTTTTTCTATTTTTGTGACATATGTCCATAGAGGAGCATTGCCATCCGGCATAGAAGTACCAAAACCAGAACTAGTAGTATTCTCCATTAACCTACAAACCTACATAAAAACCGAAACACACACCGCAATCACAAACCCATAACATATTAAGTTAATATTATTAACACTCAAATCAAAACCCATAACATATTAAGTTATTAACACTAAAATCAATACCCATAAGGCCATAACATGTTAATCCCGCAAACACAAACCCATACATATTAATTATCAGTAAATTATTATTTATCACAGAGACATAAACCCATAGCATATTAACAAAAATACCACAAACCCATACCACAATCAGAGCAATCAGATTCAAAATGAGAAAAGAAATAAAAAAATACCACAATCAGATTCACAATGAGGGAAGTCCTCGGGTCGCCGGCTCGCCGCAAGTCCTCAGATCCACAATCGCCCCTTCCGTTCCGTTGCCCATCGCCGATAGAGTGAGGAAGTGAGAAAGAGAGAGAGTGACAGAAAGAATCGAGAGCAGAGAAGAGAGAGAATCGAGAGCAGAGAAGAGAGAGAATCGGGTTAGAGAGAAGAGCATCGAGTGGCTGAGAATCGGGTGGAGAAGATAAATAGGGTTTGAGTTTAACCTTAAAACGACGTCGTTTTGGCTTAGTTTTATCCCGCCCTGTATTGGACTCGACCCGACCCGTACCATAATTTTTTTTTTGGTGAAAAATGGGTACGCTGGGGGTACGCATGTGCAGTGGTACCCTCGGCAGTATCCGTACCCACGAGGTACCTGGTACGGGTACGGCGGGGTTTTTGCCGTACCGGTGCTTCCTTGAGTGAAACTCACGTTACTAAACTTACATTCTCAGTTCTCACCTTCCACTTTCAAGAGAACCTGAAATTAAAATTTATTCTTCCGCCGCCTTTTCCCAAATAAAAAAAACCCTACTTGTTTCAAAGTTGCACCAGCTCTCTCATATGCACAGGACATAGATTTTCGAAATATGATATTGCTGACACTGAAATAAATGTAAAGCTCAAGTTAGAACCCATTGAAAATAAGATCTAAATTAATTTTGATTCATTTTATTTCTTTTGTTGAATATGTATTATTTTCTTTTTTGTAGTTCGAAATGTTGTAGGCAAGATCGATAAAGAGACTTTACGGATCGGATTTAGGATAAATCATACTTTTTGGTTAAAAAAATAACTAAGAAAGTATATTTACCATAGGATAATTAAAATTTAATATAATGTAATTTTTTTTTGCATAAGTTGAATATAGTCCAATTTTTATAAAATACGATTCATGTTTATATTTACCATATGGATCATGTTTCCATCCAAAAATAAAATAAAAGATACTTAAAATAAGAAGGACAAATAAATACATAGGCACATGATTAAATGATCAAACCTAAATAATTTTCATAACTCATTTTAAACTCACGTGGTTTCATTATAATAGATTCATCCACCTTTCTCCATTGCCAACAACAAAAATTAAATGAAATACATAAGAAAAAAAGGAATTCTTGATGAAAATTGATAATTATGATTATTATTAAAAGATATTTATATTGTGTTTATATATGGAATATATTTTAGTATTAGACATTTATTATGATTGTGTTCTATATATGGAATAATATATTCTTTATATTAAAGAAAAATATGATGTGTCAAGATTTTAATGGAAGGTTTAATTATAGAATAAAATTTATATTCAATTAGAAAATATATATTAAAATAATGAGGTGTAAAATTGTGAGATTTCAAAAGCTTATGTGGCGCAATATTATGAGGTCAACTAAAAGTAAAAAAAGCTTCAATTTTACATTATAGTATAGATTATACTTGTACTTATTAGGACAAAACTTATGTACAAATAGTTCCTTAATTTGTATACCTTAAATTCTCCAATTCAACAACTACATGGTTGTATCGACAAATGTACAGTAAACAATTCATCTTTTCCAAATAATTACACTCAACAATGTGATTCTTTAGTCAATGGAATCACATGTTGAATTTAATAATATAAACTAAGATATAACACTTTAAATTTTATACCTAACATATTAAAGGGAAACAAATTATTCAAATTCCATTTTATATACATTTGTCACCATCCATTTATCTTGTCATATTTGGACTCCCCATGCAAGTTAAAACACTCCACTCTTTTGTTTCTTAACCACTTCATTTTGATTTTCTGTCAACCGCACCCTAAGGAGTAAGGACCGTACTTTGTGGATCTCGTGGCAATTTTGGTGATCTGATTGGAAGACGAGAATTTCTGAGGTGGACCAAATAAAAGCTTCAGGGGACTACACGTCAGCAAAAGTATCCATTAGCTATGGTGGGATTTTACAGTCCAAATTGCTGTCGTTGGGTTTTGCCGTCCCAAGGTCTTTTCTACGCATCATTATTCCTCACCTCACCGGTACATATTACAAATTTTACTTGACAATTATTTACAAACTTACGTGTCAATTTTTAAATATAATTTAAAAAAGAATTAATTTTTTTATATTAAATTATTAATGTGTAATGATTATATTCATCATCACTTTCTTACCTAATACTTACAAATTTACGTGACAAATGAATGTGATTGCGTACACGTCAATTTATAAGATTTATGCATTACAATTTATATTATCCCTAACATTACTTTTGTCTTTATTTATTATATTGTTGGAGTGATGTTACTTGTTAGATATATTATAAATTTTACTACATAGACCTTACATATCGATGTATCAATTTTTAAACACAATAGTAAAATTATTAAGAAATTTATTTTGCTAAAGCTACTACTAGTTTTAATACAAAAAGTTAATAAATTGACGTGACAATGAATACGATTGCAACCGCTTCAACAAGTAACATGAGAAATTAATTTTGGGGGTTGCATCATTGCATGGTGACATCAATTTGTAAGGTTTATATATTAAAATTTGTACTATCTCAACATCACTCCACCTTATTGTCAAATCAATTTGAAAGTTTTTTATAGTAAAATTAGTACATAGTACCTTTAGAATTTAAATTTTATTCTTGTTTTGTGTTGAAAAATTGATCCTTTCGGTTATTAGATCTTTGCAATAAATTTTGTAGTATCCCAAACGTCTGTTTTATATTTTTAAATTAAATTTTAATTTCCAGAATAGATTCATGTGATTTTGATATTCACATGCTTGGTTTAGAGGGATCAATTGAAATATGTGCGTAATCAACGGGAGGACTGAAAAGAAGGCACGAGTCAAGATGGCTGGCATTTCTTCAAACAGATGGAAGGAGGGAAACATACCCACCTTCCTTAGAGCAATTCACTCTCATTCTCACTCCTCATTAACCCTACCATCTCTTTCTTTCTCTGTCTCGTTGAGTTGGGTGTAATTGATAGTTATTGTCGTATCTAGGCTATCTTGTAGGGATGGAAATTTTGAACCGATC
>OU015763.1:3609099-3722392 GCA_907173295.1 Fagus sylvatica | reverse complement strand
ATCAGAACAAAGCACACAATAGGTAAGGTATCTGGCTTCTATGTTGCACAACAATAGTCATGATTATGATGGCATAAGAGCTTCAACATCATTAAGAATCGTAATAAGGTAAAGATACACTAGTATATGTAAAACACGAAGCTCACTACATATCAAGTAAGAAGAAAAGATTCATTTATTTTGTTGCACCCGGCATACATGCAGTATAATACCACACTCACCCTTTTCTGGGAGCTTTCGACCCAATATTTGTTTGGCATTGAGAACCTCAGCTTCCCGGCCTTCATAACAGAGATAGCATCACAATCCTGGAAATTTACCCAAGATGAATGCCATTATGCCAATCAACCTCTAGTCAATAAATATGGAATGAAGTAACATACAACGTTTGCATTAAGCTGACTTTTCACGCGTACAGGAAGAATAAAAACAATAAAGTCCACCCATTTCACTTCTCATCATATTCATGAGTCTTCAGCTTAAGTGAACAAAACAAAAAACCTCTAGAACCTACTCTTTTTGTTTTGCTTGGGCTCCAATTATAACAGGACATACAATTTGAACATGGAATATAAAACTAAAAATGAAAATTGAAAACTTTCTTATGTGTGGCAATATCAAATCCATTGAGACCAGCTTTATAAAGTACTTTTCTTTTTTGGTAAGTAGACCTCTCTGTTTCAAAGCAAATGCAGAACACTTTATTAGATTTAAAAATTTCAAAGAGTACAATAAAAGGAAGGATTCGTTCTTACCTTTGTGGTTTTAGAAAAATACCGTGTGGGTCCTCCAAGTTCATAGAGCCTGCGGTCAATGCCTTGTACCTCATTCTTCTTTTTCTTTATTTATTGTCTCAATTTTATTGGAATGTTGGAATGGTTACGGACTATTCTTTTGGTCCCACATAATGAAAAAGATGTTAAAGTTCAATAGGCCTAATTCAATCTCAAAAGACGCCTTGAGAGATGAGGGATGCCCATGGCTTATAAATTGCACAACCCAAGAATACTATGTGGGACAAGACTCTCACTTTAATATGCCCCCTCACGTGTGGTGGACCAACCAAACACGTGGACCATAATAGGGGGAGAGATCTGCCCAACACCCAAGGGGTGGCTCTGATACCATGTTAAAGTCCAATGGGCCTAACTCAATCTCAAAAGACGCCTTGAGAGATGAGGGATGCCCATGGCTTATAAATTGCACAACCCAAGAATACTTGGTCAATGTGAGACAAGACTCTCACTTTAATAAAAGACTTCATATTTCTTTTAGGAAGAACTAAGGATTAAAAAAAAAAAAAAAACCCCAAAATTCCCTTAATAATAATATATAAGGAAATAAGAAGATGATAGTGATTTCAAAGTTTTGTAAAGGGGTAGTTTTTTCTATAAACAATTAAACATAATAATACTATTATTTTACTTGAACTACTAAAATTAACTATTTATAGTTTTTGATAAATCGGATGAATCAAATAACACAAGGATAATAAAGACCTCATCAATAAATAAAAAATAAATTAGGAATGTTATCACTTGATCAAGAGTAAATTAGTCTGAAAGATAGAGATTCAAGGATAAAATAAAGTCAACATTTTTTAATTTTTTCCTTTTATTTTTCTACAATAATGAAGCTAACAAAAGACTATCATTGGACCACAAATAAGAAACAGAACACACAAAAACACAAACACACTTCACAGTTCACACACTCAAAACACTAAGAAAACAAAAGTCTAAAAGTTAAAAAAACAAATGAATTTGGCACATTTTACGGTCATGAATGGGTCCGGTTGGACACTATAAAATATCAAATGAATCACGATGAGTTATTGGATTTGTATGTATACTATATAAAAGAAAATGGTGATTGATTTGAGAGATGAGGGTGGGGCCGTAGGGTAGTACAAAGGAGGGTACTAATTGACTTAACCATCTCTATGTTCCTCTGGTCTTTCTTCATATCTTTTACCCTCTCAGTTACATAAATTTAGCTAAAGCAATAAGGCTACTCCATTTTCAGTTTTAAATTCAAATCAGAGAGAGAGAGAGAGAGAGAGAGAGAGAGGAAAATACCAGCCAAGAGCTACGTACAACTACAACTAGCAAAGGGAGCACCAGTGCCGGAAAAGCCAGTTGGACTTTTTATTTTTTTATTTTTTATAGGGTGGTCATAAGCTGGTTCTGTTGTTGGTATAGATCTATTGCATAAGCCTCTCTTTTTTTCTTTTTCTTTTTCTTTTTCTACAGTATATATATATATATTTTTTTTCTTGTGTGGTTGCCCTGTGAATGCCCTATGAGGGTGGTTGCTCAAGCCCTATGTCTTGCGGTGATAGTGATTTCAAAGTTGAGCAAAATGACAAAGTCAAAAAAATCGTGTTGCTCAAACCCTTGGTGGGATTTGCCAAAGAGAAGAAATTAAAGAAGCTTCTATCTGGTTGGAAGAATGTCCTCCATTTTTCTATTCTCTTCTACAATAAAATAAAATAAAATATATATATAATTCACCCACTTGACACGTTGAGAATCTTTACCCTGTGTCCAAATGAGCACGTTCAGTTCTCTTCTTCTTCTAATAAATAAGAATTTACTATTATTCAATTAAACAGAGAATTACAACAGCAAACACAGTCACCCTATTTAACTAACCAAACCAACAGAAATAAAAGCATGGTATTCTAAGAAATAACAAATTTTATTTCTTTTTTTATTTTTTTTAATGAATCAGTAAGAATATTATTAAAAACCGAACAACCAATACAAACAAAGAGGCAAGAAAGCCTCAGAACCCCAACAAAAGACAAACTAGCCACACTAGCAAACAAGCTAAAAACCTAAAGACTAGTGCAGCAGCACAAGAACAAAGAAAATAAAATTTTGCAACTTCAAGTCTACAACAAAGCAAAATTTGTATTTTCCTACGCAGCACTGAAGAATGAATTCCCCAATTACAACAAAGCACCCGATTAAGAATAGAATCACAAAAACAAACTTTATTTCATGCATTGCATGAACGTAAACATAGAAGATCCAAATGATGTGAAATACACAGTAGAGGCTAAGAAAAAGCCTTGGTGATATTCAGAGCTGAGCAAGATGGACAGTGATTTGGCCGCTGGCAGCACCGTTACCAGCGGTAGCGTTGCTTTGGGCTCTATTGCTGGAATCACTTTTACAGTAATTGTGCAGTGAAACAATGAGTGCAACAATGAGAATCAGGAGGGTAACTATTGCCGCAGCGGCTTTGACGTGAGAAACCAGCTGTTGTTCCGACCTGTTACAGAAAGAGATTGTGTTGATCAATACCCAAAGAAGAAGCAGAAAAACATGAATGAATAAGTTTATGTATTGTTGTTACCCGTTGTGAGGAGCACTCGGCGGTGGGTTTGCAAAATGGGGAGGGGTTGAATGAGGCGAAACCAAAAAGAATGAAAATGAATTGGGCATTTTTCATAGAATTTTGGAAAGCTTCGTTGTTTAAGATACTCCAACATGCTATAGATTATATAGCAGCCATAGGACAATTTTTGCTTATAATTTTTCCCGTCCAAAGTGCCACCAACTCCGATATTTTTCAAACCACCAATTCTGATATTAAAATGTAGGAAGCGCGTTGTTATTCATGCAAACGCCTTAAAAGTGAAAGGCCAAAAATCTACCAAACCCACGTGGGTTTAATTCAATCCTACGGAGTGGGTAGATCACGGCATTTGTCTGATGTGGTCCTTCCACCCAATGAATAAACGCCACATGTTAAAATTGGCTTAGCCATACACATATTAAAAAAATAGTGGATGTAAAACATAATTTGTAATTGGAGTGAAACCTATGAAGCACGGGTATGTTTTCGGGACGGGTACGGTACGATGGTACTCTAATTTCTAAAAAATTAGGGTACAGGTACAGCGGAGTATTTTTTTATTATATATTTTTATATATTATTATGTATATATTTTTAAATATATGTGAACTTAAAAACAAATATGGATAATAAGATACATTCATTGCCATTGAATTGTCTTTATATTACAAACCAACATTCAAAAGAGTAAATGAAATAAGTGTTCAACATTGAAACCAAAATAAAATAAAATTCTGTTAAGGAATCCCACATAGGTTAGATAGAAGAGTTGTGTCAGTAGTCCTATGTATAAATAGGACACCTCACAACACATTGTAATCATTCAAAAATATCAAAGAGAGAATATAATAAAGATGTAGCCCATTGGCTACATTCTGTGGACGTAGGCTCACATAGCTGAACCACGTGAAAAACCCTAGCCGTCATTCTCTCTTCCTCTCTCAATCTCTTTTATATTTTCCATTGTCATTAGATTTAGGTTTTCTACAAATTCTAATGTTCAAGATTATCCAAGAACAACAACATCTTCCTCATCATCCCCATCTCCAAAACTTTCACTATCAGCAGGTGCACTACCACCAACAATTTCACTAGTAGCCCCCATAATTTCTTCCTCCAATTCCGGCTCATCAAGTGTAAGACTTGCAATCTCAAGCATACCAACTCCTCCATATGGGTCCTCCCAACTATCACCTGCAATATCCCACATCTTTGTTGGTCCTTTAATGTACTCCTCATTGCTCCTTGATAGAAGTTGAAGATTAGAATGCACAAATACCAAATCTTGAGCTTGTGCAAGAGTCATTTTGTTCCTCCTCAATGAATGAATAAATGAGTATGTACTCCAATTCCTCTCACAACATGAGGATGAACAAGGTTGTACAAGAAGCTTCGGGAAATAAGCTCCATAGCAACACTACCAATCGATGACATCTATTTCTGACCTATCTTTAATCATTGCAACATGAATCTTACCTCCAATTATGCCTCTTAAAAACTTACCAAACTCAGTTTTGGCTAATGTTCTTTCATGGTCATCTAGAAAGTATCTCTCTAAACACTTGTTCATTTCTTCAGAAATTTCAAGATCTTGATGTGGAGGGACACGATTTGGAGACAACTCAAGCCATTCGGTGGAATAGTACCTAGTTAAAATTAAAAAATAAAATGACAAGGGAGGAATCAATGTTTTTAAATTTTACTAAAGGAATGAGGGAAATCTAAAATAAATGAAAGTATTTACTTAGGATTCATGGAATGAGCCATGCAATGAAGTGGGGTACAATTTTTGGTCCACCGATTAATGAGTATGTCATACACCACATTATAAAAGGTGGAGACCTCGCCTTCTTGCTTGCCTTCATGCCGAAATATTATTGCCTTCACTTTTTCTTGTTAAGGAATCCCACATAGGTTAGATAGGAGAGTTGTGTTAGTAGTCCTATATATAAATAGGACACTTTACAACACATTGTATTCATCCAAAAACATCATATAGAGAATATAATAAAGATGTAGCCCATTGGCTACATCATGTGGAGAGGCTCACATAGAACCACTTGAAAAACCCTAGTGGGCCTATCCGTGTCAGCTGCTCGAAGCACCATGTCATAGATATGTGATGTGAATAGAATAATGTAATCAACCCTATCGCCACCAAGGTGCTGTGTTGGTGCAAATCATCTAAAATAAGATCTCTCACAAATTTCATGTAGCTTTTCCCGAACGTCAGCCTCTGAGATCCCGAGCCAAGACCATTTATAGCCAGAAGTCCATTGCTCACTAGCCATAAAGCCATGGATTGAGCTAGACTTCTTTTTATTAGCCCACATAGGTTAAATAGGAGAGTTGTGTTAGTAGTCCTATATATAAATAGGACACTTTACAACACATTGTATTCATCCAAAAACATCATATAGGATATAATAAAGATGTAGCCATTGGCTACATATTGATGGCTCACATAGCCGAACCACTTGAAAAACTTGTATCTCTTCCTCTCTCTTCATCTCTCTCAATTATATTTCTCTCCATTATTATTTATATTAGATTTAGGTTTTCAATATCATTGCAATATCATACACAAGATGAAGAGTGGGCATCCGTGTCAGCTTCGAAGCATTAAAGGATGTGAATAGAATAATGTAATCAACCCTTCCCACCACAAATCATTAAAATAAGATCTCTCACACGTTGCTTTTCAACGTCTCCTCCTTATAAGAAGTCCATTGTCACTAATAACCATGGTTCAGACTTCTTTTTATTAGCTTCATCCTTTTAAGGATGACCAATATTGATGCAATCTTGTATCAGAAAGAAGCAATTTTAAAGGACATTTTATTAAAAATTGCATCAGGAGTGGTGCATGATAAAAACACGTTGAAAGATGCATCATCAGCAATTTGTACATCCAATTACATTCAGCATATATAACTTGCATTCCTTTCAGTATTTTTTGGTGCACAAATATTCTTCAAGGCAAGATTAAGAGTATGGACAACACATGGTGTCCAAAAGATATGAGGATACTCAGCTTCAATAAGAGATCCAGTAGCCTTCATCACATAAGCATTATCAGTTATCACTTGAACAACTTTCTCAGGTCCAATCTCTTTAATAACATTCATCAACAATTCAGAAATATAATACTTGTCTTTGTATTCCTTTGTCCCATCAATTGCCTTTAAAAAAACCGAAGCCCCTTCAGATGTAGCCAAAAAATTAATAAGAGGTCTTTCTCTGTGGATCTGTCCAACCATCAGATACTACACTCACACCTTTTTCTTTCCAACCATCTTTAATTGGTTTCAACATTCTTTCAACATTGGCTCTTTCTTTTTGCAAAAAAGTTGTTCTCAAAGCATTATACCCCAGAAGCACATAACCCACAAGCATATTGTTAGCCGCATACTTATAAGAATTAACATAATGTGGGTTTCTCGCAAAGTGAAATGGTATGCCACCAGAATAAAACATCCTAGCAATTAGACTTGTCAATTGTTCTTTACAACCATTATTAAATGCCCTCTCCAAAGGAGATTTCCCAATCAACCTCCTTTTCCTAGCCCCAAACATAGTACTATTACTAATACTTTCACTCCCATCCTTGGGTGGTAAAGGGATCGTAGATTCTTTACTTATCTTCTTTTGGTTAGCCGCATCTTGCAATTTTTGCATTTCTAACTTATGTTCAGCTGTCACCTTAGGACATCCTTTAATTGCAACATTGGCAATTCTTAATAAATGAGCTTTGACCCTAGAATAGGGAACCTTGTAAATTTCCTGACAATAGTTGCACTTAAAACTCATGTTTCCCCCGCCTCCACTACTTTTTTTCTAATTTTGTGACATATGTCCATAGAGGAGCATTGCCATCCGGCATAGAAGTACCAAAACCAGAACTAGTAGTATTCTCCATTAACCTACAAACCTACATAAAAACGAAACACACACCGCAATCACAAACCCATAACATATTAAGTTAATATTATTAACACTCAAATCAAAACCCATAACATATTAAGTTATTAACACTAAAATCAATACCCATAAGGCCATAACATGTTAATCCCGCAAACACAAACCCATACATATTAATTATCAGTAAATTATTATTTATCACAGAGACATAAACCCATAGCATATTAACAAAAATACCACAAACCCATACCACAATCAGAGCAATCAGATTCAAAATGAGAAAAGAAATAAAAAAATACCACAATCAGATTCACAATGAGGGAAGTCCTCGGGTCGCCGGCTCGCCGCAAGTCCTCAGATCCACAATCGCCCCTTCCGTTCCGTTGCCCGTCGCCGGTAGAGTGAGGAAGTGAGAGACAGAAAGAATCGAGAGTAGAGAAGAGAGAGAATCGAGAGCAGAGAAGAGAGAGAATCGGGTTAGAGAGAAGAGCATCGAGTGGCTGAGAATCGGGTGGAGAAGATAAATAGGGTTTGAGTTTAACCTTAAAACGACGTCGTTTTGGCTTAGTTTTATCCCGCCCTGTATTGGACTCGACCCGACCCGTACCATAATTTTTTTTTGGTGAAAAATGGGTACGCTGGGGGTACGCATGTGGTGGTACCTCGGCAGTATTCGTAACCACGAGGTACTTGGTACGGGTACGGCGGGGTTTTTGTCGTACCGGTGCTTCCTTGAGTGAAACTCACGTTACTAAACTTACATTCTCAGTTCTCACCTTCCACTTTCAAGAGAACCTGAAATTAAAATTTATTCTTCCGCCGCCTTTTCCCAAATAAAAAAAACCCTACTTGTTTCAAAGTTGCACCAGCTCTCTCATATGCACAGGACATAGATTTTCGAAATATGATATTGCTGACACTGAAATAAATGTAAAGCTCAAGTTAGAACCCATTGAAAATAAGATCTAAATTAATTTTGATTCATTTTATTTCTTTTGTTGAATATGTATTATTTTCTTTTTTGTAGTTCGAAATGTTGTAGGCAAGATCAATAAAGAGACTTTACGGATCGGATTTAGGATAAATCATACTTTTTGGTTAAAAAAATAACTAAGAAAGTATATTTACCATAGGATAATTAAAATTTAATATAATGTAATTTTTTTTTGGCATAAGTTGAATATAGTCCAATTTTTATAAAACACGATTCATGTTTATATTTACCATATGGATCATGTTTCCATCCAAAAATAAAATAAAAGATACTTAAAATAAGAAGGACAAATAAATACATAGGCACATGATTAAATGATCAAACCTAAATAATTTTCATAACTCATTTTAAACTCACGTGGTTTCATTATAATAGATTCATCCACCTTTCTCCATTGCCAACAACAAAAATTAAATGAAATACATAAGAAAAAAATGGAATTCTTGATGAAAATTGATAATTATGATTATTATTAAAAGATATTTATATTGTGTTTATATATGGAATATATTTTAGTATTAGACATTTATTATGATTGTGTTCTATATATGGAATAATATATTCTTTATATTAAAGAAAAATATGATGTGTCAAGATTTTAATGGAAGGTTTAATTATAGAATAAAATTTATATTCAATTAGAAAATATATATTAAAATAATGAGGTGTAAAATTGTGAGATTTCAAAAGCTTATGTGGCGCAATATTATGAGGTCAACTAAAAGTAAAAAAAGCTTCAATTTTACATTATAGTATAGATTATACTTGTACTTATTAGGACAAAACTTATGTACAAATAGTTCCTTAATTTGTATACCTTAAATTCTCCAATTCAACAACTACATGGTTGTATCGACAAATGTACAGTAAACAATTCATCTTTTCCAAATAATTACACTCAACAATGTGATTCTTTAGTCAATGGAATCACATGTTGAATTTAATAATATAAACTAAGATATAACACTTTAAATTTTATACCTAACATATTAAAGGGAAACAAATTATTCAAATTCCATTTTATATACATTTGTCACCATCCATTTATCTTGTCATATTTGGACTCCCCATGCAGGTATAAAACACTCCACTCTTTTGTTTCTTCCCAATTTTTCCTTAACCACTTCATTTTGATTTTCTGTCAACCGCACCCTAAGGAGTAAGGACCGTACTTTGTGGATCTCGTGGCAATTTTGGTGATCTGATTGGAAGACGAGAATTTCTGAGGTGGACCAAATAAAAGCTTCAGGGGACTACACGTCAGCAAAAGTATCCATTAGCTATGGTGGGATTTTACAGTCCAAATTGCTGTCGTTGGGTTTTGCCGTCCCAAGGTCTTTTCTACGCATCATTATTCCTCACCTCACCGGTACATATTACAAATTTTACTTGACAATTATTTACAAACTTACGTGTCAATTTTTAAATATAATTTAAAAAAGAATTAATTTTTTTATATTAAATTATTAATGTGTAATGATTATATTCATCATCACTTTCTTACCTAATACTTATAAATTTACGTGACAAATGAATGTGATTGCGTACACGTCAATTTATAAGATTTATGCATTACAATTTATATTATCCCTAACATTACTTTTGTCTTTATTTATTATATTGTTGGAGTGATGTTACTTGCTAGATATATTATAAATTTTACTACATAGACCTTACAAATCGATGTATCAATTTTTAAACACAATAGTAAAATTATTAAGAAATTTATTTTGCTAAAGCTACTACTAGTTTTAATACAAAAAGTTAATAAATTGACGTGACAATGAATACGATTGCAACCGCTTCAACAAGTAACATGAGAAATTAATTTTGGGGGTTGCATCATTGCATGGTGACATCAATTTGTAAGGTTTATATATTAAAATTTGTACTATCTCAACATCACTCCACCTTATTGTCAAATCAATTTGAAAGTTTTTTATAGTAAAATTAGTACATAGTACCTTTAGAATTTAAATTTTATTCTTGTTTTGTGTTGAAAAATTGATCCTTTCGGTTATTAGATCTTTGCAATAAATTTTGTAGTATCCCGAAACGTCTGTTTTATATTTTTAAATTAAATTTTAATTTCCAAAATAGATTCATGTGATTTTGATATTCACATGCTGGGTTTAGAGGGATCAATTGAAATATGTGCGTAATCAACGGGAGGACTGAAAAGAAGGCACGAGTCAAGATGGCTGGCATTTCTTCAAACAGATGGAAGGAGGGAAACATACCCACCTTCCTTAGAGCAATTCACTCTCATTCTCACTCCTCATTAACCCTACTATCTCTTTCTTTCTCTGTCTCGTTGAGTTGGGTGTAATTGATAGTTATTGTCGTATCTAGGCTATCTTGTAGGGATGGAAATTTTGAACCGATCCGATCCGACTCGCATCAACCTGCCCCGCCCCGTAGAGGTGGCGGGGCGGTTACGGGTTAAGAAATTTGCCCCGACCTGAGGACGGATATTATTTGACCCGCCCCGCCCCGCCTTGCATATATTTACAAAAATGCCATTAGGGTTTTTATTTTCGTACCCACATATATTTATAAAAATGTCATTAGGGTTACATATATATATATATATCCCTATTTTCTCTACAGCCTCCTCTCTCTCTCTCTCTTTTCTCAATTCTGTTCCTCACTAACGTTTAGCAAAAAGAAAATTCTCTCACGCCGCCGTCAACCCCTTGCGGCCTCACACCGCCACTAGCCCCGCCAACTCTCTCTCTCTCTCTCTCTCTCCCTTACACTGCCTTCACGTCGCCGTCAGCCCCTCGCAACCTCACGCCGCCGCCAGCCCCGCCAACTCTTTCTCTCTCTCTCTCTCCCTCACGCTGCCTTTACGCCAACATCTCCTTCACGCCGTCGCCCGCCTTCCATCACAGATCCAACTTCGATTTGCTACATGCCTGCCCTACTACTATACCAGATGAGCAAGAAAAAATATCACAAAATTTGTTTATAGCTTATTCATGTGTGTGAATATTTTTTTTTTCTCCTATTTCAACATTGAGGAAATATATGTAAATGTATATGTTTTAGTTTGGTGTTTGATTTTAGGTTATTTATTTATATTTTTGGTGGATATTGATTGATTTTAGCTACTCGGGGCGGGCGGGTTAAGGAAGGTTACTCGACCCTCGGGGCGAGACAGGGCTTCGTGGGGTAGGTACAGGGTGGAGCAGGTTGCCCCGATAGGCGGGGTGGGGCGGTTTTGGGCTATCTACCACTAGTTCGGGGCGGGGCCGGGGCACCCATGATCCGGTCCCGATCCGCCTCGTTGCCATCCGTACTATCTTGGAGAGTGAGACAAAGTGGGAATTGTAGTGCGTGCTTTGCAGTTCAGAAGGAAGAATCAGACAAAGCATCTTGTAGTGAATAAGACCCACACATTTCCAACCACCAATCTGACTCACTCTCTCGGACTCGGTGCACCATTTCTAACACTTCTTGTTTTTCTACATTAGGATGGAGCGCCTAATTTGTTGTGTCAGTCTTTAGAGCATTCACATCCGGAGAGGTAAACACTCTTTTTTAGTTAAAGTAGATATTATTGTACATTAAATCACAAAAAATCACATCTCATCCAGTCTTCTATAATAACTTAAACTTTTACAAAAGGCTACAGTACTGTAGCTCATGTAAACATTAAAAAAATACTTTTTTTTATTCAAGACTCTCTCTCATCTCATAATTATCAGAAAGAAAAACTCTCTCCTCTCTCCTCTTAAACGTTACTTTTCACCAAACAGTTTCACTCTTTCTCTCTCTCTCTCTCATATTTCTCTCATTGTCTCTCTCTACAGATAGGTGGAGAACGTTTTTTTTTTTTTGGATTTTGTTTGGTAGCTGAGCATATGGTGAACTAGAAAAATGATTTCAGTTTTGGGGTTTGGATTTGGTGACCATTGTGGGTTTGGTTTTGGGATTCAACGGTGACAGTGGGTTTGGCTTTGGGATTCAACGGTGTTGGCGGTGGGTTTTGATTTGGGTCTCCATTTTGGTCTGGTCTGGTCTGGGATTTTTTTTTTTCTTTGTCTTTGAGATTTTCTTTCTTTGCTACAAAGTCTGGTCTGGAATTTGAAGAGTTTGGGTTTTTTTCTTTGCTGCAAAGTCTCTAGGATTTTTCCTTTCTTTGCTGCAAAGTCTGGTATGGAGTTTGATGAGTTTGGGTTTTGTTTCATGAATGGATAATTGGGGACTGAATGCTAGAGAGAAAAGAATATTAAAAAAAATTATAAGATTATTTTAATATGATGTAATGTAAAAGGAAGAGTGGGATGTATAATGTTTTGTAAAAGTTGATAGGTAAAATAAAAAAGTGGGTTTTTGAAGAGGTAAAATGCAAAAATTATACCTGACGGGATGTGAATGCTCTTAGTGTTTAACCTTCACCATTCATGTCCCTTTTTTTGCAAACCGGTGGGATATATTTAACGTGTGGGCCCTCCTCATCCCCTCAAATTTTAGTGTGAAAATAACGTTACATTTGGAAAATAGTGCTCATACATATACTTACACCATGTTCAATGTAAGTATATTAGCCATCATCACATGGGCATGGGGTTCAGCAACATTGATGGGTTAGGGCCAAAACTTTTCTGATTTTTTATAATCAACACACACACACACACACACACACACACACACACACACACATATATATATATTAAAAGTTTTAGGAGTTAGCCCAAGTTATTTATCTTCAAATTCAAGAATTAGTCTCTTCAAAATTAGGGATAAAGCTATTTATCATAGGGTAAAATTTAAGTACAGTTCCTTAGGTTAGGTACATGAGGTTCTCTAATTAAATTCAAACACGTGATTGCATTAACCAATGAAACACAAACAATGTTATCTTTTCCAAGAATATTTAAATTCAATGTATTTGAATTGAACTAGGCTAGACTTAAGGAACTGTATCTAAGTTTTACCCTTTATCCTAAACCCCTTAGAAACTGTAATACAACCTTGTACACATGTTTAAATTTTTTAGTCTAAACCCCTTAGAAACTGTAGTCATCTTCACTAGATACAATCACATAGTACAACCTTTTACATGTTCTCATGGAAAGCGATGCAATAGTACTGCTTATAAAAAAGGAGGATTAAATTTTTTGATTATACTATTCATCCAAAAAAGAGCTTGACTGTACTTTTTGATTGGAAATCAGTCGATTGTTTGCCTAATGAGTCGTTCAAATATAGGCCGCCTACATTTTGATATGCACAAACTTTGCCTCTAATATTTCTGTCCATTGACTGTTATCATCTGTATTTAAACTATTCATCTGAAGTGATAATTACTCACTGTTAAGCTTGACTATACTATTCAGCAAAAAAAAAAGCTTGACTGTACTTTTTGATTGGAAATCAGTCGATTGTTTGCCTAATGAGTCGTTCAAATATAGGCCGCCTACATTTTGATATGCACAAACTTTGCCTCTAATATTTCTGTCCATTGACTGTTATCATCTGTATTTAAACTATTCATCTGAAGTGATAATTACTCACTGTTAAGCTTGACTATACTATTCAGCAAAAAAAAAGCTTGACTGTACTTTTTGATTGGAAATCAGTCGATTGTTTGCCTAATGAGTCGTTCAAATATAGGCCACCTACATTTTGATTGATCATCCTGCATTTCCAACGTTACCACTTGTGTCTATATTACTGCATCAATGTCAGCGATGGACTCCATTAGGGTCCATCGTAATAGGGTCCATCGTAAACAATAAATAGTCTCTGGTTGAAAGCTTTGAGGATAATGGAAGCACATGATAACCAGGGACCCATATAAAGTGGTCTCTGTATACGTGTCGATTTTCCAGCATGGGAGCTCATGCATGTTTGTTTGTAGGCGATCATGATGATGCCACGTGAGTTGTGAGTCTCTGCCTGTGCTTTTGTCCATATAAAAAAGTTAATGATTTCGACAGATGCAAATAAAGTCAAAATATGGACCCATGTCAAAATCTTGAACAGCTTTCTTCTTGAAAAACCCGACCTCTTCGACGGATGAGAGCCACTGTCAAACGTTGCCACCTTCAGACATCAACATCAAATGTAAATTATAGAGGCTTCACTCCACTGCGGTGGATTCCATTTCACACCTCCTTCTCACTCAATTAGATGTTGACATCTCTTTTTTACTTGATGGCACTTCACATGCACTGCACACCGTTTAAGTGTGTTAATAATTATGTGTCTTTGTTTCTCTTTTTATACGGTGAAGCTCTTAAAAAACTATCAAAAAAGTTGAAATTATAAGGAAACAAAAAATAACAATGATTTCTACCCATCTTACTCTATAATCTACATTATTATATAGCTATCAAATTTATTACCAAATTATTGATGTTCTTTTAATTTAAAATCCTAACTTATTTTCACCGTCAATTTATGTATAATTTTTTAAAAACCATTACTTCTTTTTAATAGTTATATTTTTATATCGCTTATTTTTTTAAAAATAAATTAATTAGAACAAGATCATCTAAATTTATAATAAAATTTAAAACAAAACAAATAAAAATAATGAACATAAATACATGTATTTTTTAAAGTAACATTAATATACTATAATTTAATAGTAGAACAGTAAGATGGAAAAATTAGACTTTTTTACAACTTTCTCTTATTTTTTAATATATAAAATTTAAAAGTTCCGATTTTTCTACGTCAGCACTTTTGAATTTAAAAGTTATAAATAACATTGAATTTCATTTTTTAATGATGTAAGTTATTGGTAATTAATTATCAAACTTAATAACCTTGAAATGGTTGCAAAGGAATTTGCTATCACAAAAATTCAAAACATGCGACTTACATTTTTTTAAGTGCATATTACGACTCATTCTACCGATCAGCTACCCCATGTGATTGTTGTAAATAAGGGAGAATTCTTAAACCTTAATTCCGGTTAAATCACATTAAATCTTCTCTAAATTAATTTTGGTCTAAAAATTCTTGATATTTTATTAAACATCAATTATTTGTTTTGGCAAAACCCACCTTAACAACTAATAATAGAAGAGAATAATGAAAGTAGAGAAAGTGTGATACTTAATCAACACCCATAAATAACCTATCCATTATTATTTCCCTTTCTTAAAGAAAAAAACTTGGCAAAAAAAATAATGAACGTAGAGTAGTAGTAATAGTATGTGTAGTAGTACTAGTTTGTAGGCTAGTTTGTAGCGGAGAGTATCCAAACCCAAATCCAAACCCCAAAATAAGAGATAAATGTGAGTGAAATTGTTAGAAAGCTAGAAAAAACTGTCAGAACACAGTTTTTCAAAACACCCATACAGTTTTACATAGTCCAAAGTCCAAAGTCCAAACTAGTTTTATCTCCATATAATTTTATAAGATATATATATATCAATTGTTGGTTATGCTTTCAAGAAATAACAAATCAATAATGGAGATCGTATTTAATATATTCTTTCATTCATCACTTATATACGTAACAATAAAAAACATAACAAAATAACATATTTATTTATTATCTTATGTTATTATAAATTAAAATGATTTTTTATTTATTTAAAATCTAATCATCCAAATTATAGGAAAATCTTAATAGATAAAATATTCAGCTCCACCCTCTAAGTCTAACTGATTGATATCCTTTTCCACTGCCAGTTGTAAAGCATCCCTACCCTACATGTAATTCAGTTTGAGTACTAGTGATTACCCTTAATAAACTGAGAAAGAATGAACCACCCTCTCTCGCTAACCTAGATTGCCCCTCAAATAACCATTAGAATTGAGCTTGAACCAACCTGGGCAAGTTGTCATTTAATATATATATAATGATGGAAATTCTGTCACTCTGACAACGAGAAGAACTCAACCACTCTCAAGAAGCAAGATCAGATCATGACCAAGCTAGGTTTTGGACATGTATCCCTAGGGTTATTCTTCCTATAATATTACAAACGGTTTACTGTTTTTTTACACACATAATAATTCAATACTCAATAGTACTAAAGAGTTGTTTTATGTTGCCATATAGTATCCTAGTTGTACTAAGGTTTCTAACTTTAATACGTGTAACCTGGGTTAGTCTAGAATTCTTCTCCATATATACTAGCTTTGTATATATATATTTGTTTTACACACACACCATGCATTCAACATTGCTCTCTTCTTTCAATATGCTTATTATGGTTGTAATATTCGAAACGAGATGTTATTCATACTAATTAAGAACCACAAAAATTAAAAATTATTAAAGAAATAAAAGGAGGGCTTAAAGGACTAAAATTGTAAAAAATATAATAATAATAAGAAAATACCAAAGATACTATAGTTTACTAAATAAGATTAATAAATAAACGTCTGAATTACTTTTTTTTTTTAATTGATGACATATAAAATTTATAAAAGTTACGTAATAAAATTTATAAAAACCCTAACATCACTGGTAATATTAATAATTGTTCAAGAGATTATCACCCAAGAAATGCAAACTCAGACTTACTCCAAACTAATCTTATGAGTATAGTACATTATTATACTTATACTATTTAACTAAGATTATTTACTTATTCGACACGTGTATATATATTATAGCTGACAATGAGTTTGGCTTTTCATGCCATAATATCTCTAACAATAATGTTGACAAATTGTAATGCATGTATAGCTTCCCAATAGGTGTGGGCAAACTCTAGGTGTTAATTGTCAGAAAGTTTGTGATGAAATAGGATCCAGCTAATGTGGGTTGCAGGGATGTGATGTCAAGCTTTATAAGCTTGGAAGTGATCTATATATCTTTCTATCCTACAGAGAATTTTAGTCGTACTCTTGAACTTCTAGGCTTATTCTAAGCTTTATATGATTATCTTGTTTGTCTGGCGATGATTGTAGCCGATCGACCTTCCATGGTATGTGAGTATCAGCGTAACAAACAAAACCCATATGCTTTGTGTCAGCTCTTTCGCATGATGGTCCCCAAAATGATTCAAAATATTCAATATATATATATATATATATATATCTTAGAAATTCATCCATGATCCATCCAACTTAATTTTTCATTCACTTTGCTAGTAAGTGATATTAAAAGAAGACTACATGACAAAATATAAAATCCCCCCATCTAAATGAGACTAATTATATGCATATCCTATATTAAAACCAGAAATTGGGCAATGCTAACTTATAAATTGTACTTGCACTTAATTTTCTGTGATTTCCAACGTGTCCCTTATGTAGGAATTTGAGATGGAAATTGTTAACTCCTAAGAATTTTTGAAAATTTAATTCTTTTGTTTGATAAAATTCTTGAGAATCTGATTATAAACATCTCCATTCTCGTTAATTAAAGGTGAAATTTCTATTTAAACCCCACAAGACAATTCATTATAAAGAAAGAGAGCCTTTATAGTTAGACCTTAATATAATCTAACTCCCAGTCAAAAATTAAGTTGGCCCAAAGAAACTCAAAAATGAAAACGACCAATTTTCTTACACCTACAGCCCAATAAATTCCTTAAAATGACAAATATGTTGCCTAGAGGCGATTTTGGTTTGGAAAGTGACGTTGAGATTAGGAGTATAATAAGAATTGATTCAATCAAACATTCTATGACAGAATTACAACATGTCAACACAGTAAAGAAAAAAGGTAACAGAGCTACTGCAAATCCTCACACACCTGATGATAGTATGATATGATACCTTATAAATGATAAAAACTTTTTACTTTCAAGCATGTCAATATTCAATTTTCAATCTCCCACAGCTTCATCAGCTATTATACAACAATAAAAGCTAAGAAAAAGCGGTCGTCATTTCGAGAGCTAGGCAAGTTGGATCCACAGTGATTTGGGTAGTGCTGGTATCACCATCATCATTGCCAACGTTGACACTGACAGATGTTTGGCCACCACTACTGGAATTAGTTTTACGGTTGCGTAAGGCATATGATTGGATAACAGCCACAACCATGTACTGCGCTCTTCTGTTTTGACCCTCAATTTCTTTCGTTTTGCACATTTTTCAGTGTTTGATATGACCCAAAATCTTGGTTAACAAGAAGCATTTTCTGTAGTTAACAAAAATAACCCAAAAGAGCTTGAAAAGTATTTGTTGTTGTTTCTAAAAGCAAAATCATTTTCAGTCACTTCCTTGTGCCCTCATCCTCCATTCCTTGGTGCCACCACCAGCACTATGGCCACTGCCGCCACCTCAAACCAAACTTTCTCCCCTGAAAAATATTTTTCTGTCGAAACAAATGAAGTGTAAAACTACTCAACTAGTCACATTAAGTTCTTTCACTTTCGCCAATAACTCAACTGACACTTCTTGGTAGAATCAAAATTTTAAAGGTTAAAGAAGAATAGAGCAAATTTCAAATCAGATATCAGTTATAACGAAAACATGTAGCACAATATGCAAAGCAATCAAATTTTTGACCAATTTTCTTGTTGCTGAGTAACAAAGGCTACAGAAATAAAGTCAATCAGGTTCTAAATTGTTTGTTTGGGTGTTTATAAAAGGATGGAAAATAATTAAATATAAAAATGAGTAAATAAAAAGGATTAAAAAGCATTGACGACTTTGTCTCTGTTTTGTTTTGTATGTTTGTAAGGAAAATAATGGAAAAATAAGTACCTCTTATTTAGGATTATTATAAAACTAATAAAACGGGAATTTTTTATAATAACATTATTAGTTGGGGTTTTCTAATATTTACAAATATCATCTTTAAACTTTGACGTGTCAATTTGAATAAAGATTTTTTTATTTGAACAATTAACTTTGGAAATTATGTTTGTAACAAATCTAACATTTTGTTAATATTTTCTATTAAAGTCTAACATATTTACCATTTAGCATTCGTTTGGTACAACTTATTTTTTATTGTTTTGAAAAAAAAAAAAAAAGTACTTGGATGATAGTGAGTGTGCCCCCACAAATTCTTATCCCCATGAATTCTGTAAAGGTACTTTTTCAGATATGTCAAGTCTCTCTTCTCTAGTTTGGCTGGTTCACTCAATTTACATTGAGAAATCTAGGCTAAAACATGTGTTTTGTTTCTTGCTACACAATTTTCCATTATACTTGTTTACTTCCACTAAATTGGTAGAAAAAAAGATTATACTTGTTTACCTTCACTATTTGGTGAAAGTAAACAAAAAGAAAAAGACAAAAAAAAAATTTACCCACCCTCAATTTTAAAAAAAAAGAAAAAAAAGAAAAAGAAAGAAAGAAAAATTATATATATATATATATATATATGAGATTTTTAGAATATTAGGTAAGACAAAAAAGGTTCAAATAACACAAAAAATAGTCCAAATAATATCTACAAAACTTAGCCCAAAACCACCACAACAACAATAACATCAATAATTAATCAACTTAAATAAAAAACCGTATCTTCTCATCAAAATCATTCATCTATTACTTAAAAAAAAAGCCCCTAAATTTTTCTTTACTTTACCACTTACCAGTCGCGCGCGTGAGAGAGAGAGAGAGAGAGATGTCACCCGTTCCTATCCTAAGCTTAACTACATGGATGGATTGACAACTCCCATTAACTGAGTGTCTGAGCTTAAACTTGACTTGAACAGTCCTTGGACGGATTAATGGCTCCCGACCTCCCATCGCTTTCTCACTCGCTATTGCCCAACTTTTTCAGCTTTGGACTGGCAATTGTTGCCCTGCTCCTTCCTTCTTGGTCTTGGCCCTTGGCCCTCTTGCTCCCTCTAGCTTGTTGGCTCTGGACGATTGCTATACTAGTATTTTCCCTCAGTTTATACCCATCTCTCTCTCTCTCTCTCTCTCTCTCTCTCTATTAAATTGTATTATTAGTTGAGCCCTAAACCTTTTGTTTTGTTAACTTTTGGCATTTTTGTGTTAATGAAAATATTACTTATTAAACTATATGTATACAAATATATACATATTATTTATGTTCAAGTTTGAGATCAAAAGGTGTCCACCAAAAGATTAAATTTTTAACAATCCATGTTTAAAAACACCGTTCATTACATATCAAGTAAGAAGAAAAGATTCTTTTTTTTTTTGTTGCACCCGGCATACAGTATAATACCACACTCACTCTTTTCTGGGAGCTTTCGACTCAATATTTGTTTGGATTTGAGAACCTCAGCTTCCCGGCCTTCATAACAGAGATAGCATCACAATCATGGAAATTTACCCTAGATGAATGCCAATCAACCTCTAGTCAATCGATATGGAATGAAGTAACAACATACAACGTTTGCATTAAGCTGATTTTTCACGCGTACAGGAAAAATAAAAACAATAAAGTCCACCCATTTCACTTCTCATCATATTCATGAGTCTTCAGTTTAAGTGAACAAAAACAAAAACCTCTAAAACCTGCTCTTTTTGTTTTGCTTGGGCTCCAATTATAACAGGACATACAATTTGAACATGGAATATAAAACTAAAAATGAAAATTGAAAACTTTCTTAAGTGTGGCAATATCAAATCTATTGAGACCAACGGGGGAGCTTTATAAATTACTTTTCTTTTTTTGATAAGTAGAGCTTTATAAAGTACTATTTCTGAGTTAATTTCCGGGGAAACAGAATAGAAAACCTCAAGAATTAATTATGTGATCCTCTCTATATGCTTTTAAAATGGGGAGAGTCTATTTTATGGTGGAGATTTAGTGTTTCACGAAACTAATGGTGAATACGGTGATACATCATTTACAATAAATTATTATTCCTTGTTTGATGGATTGAGATTTTAAATGATATGATACCATGTATACTATTGAATTCATGAGAAAGTAAATCTCTATGGTGAAATAGACCTCTCCATTTCAAAGCAAATGCAAACCACTTTATTAGATTTAATTTTTTTTTTTAAATAAAAAAAAGAAGAAGCAGAATTAGAGAGTAAAAAAACCAAAAACCAAAAGTTATTAAATTTCAGCTACACCAACACTGAAATAGACTGATTGCATGATTAATTCCACGATTTCTATTCACCATATAAAAGCATTTTATTTAAATTTTGTGAGATAGTGGTTCGCGGTAAGCGGAAACCGTGGCTTTAATTCACGATTTCAAACCATAAAATCTCAACAACAAAAAAAAGTCCAATGCTGCAAAAAGGGTATTTGGACCAATATAGGCCCAATCCTAACCAAATTTGTTTCAGGGTTAAGTCCTTTTATGCTTATCCTTCCTTAAGCGGTTAAGGCTATGAGCCCAAAATAGAACTTTAGTAAGGGTAGTATTAGTTACAGATTCTTCATTCTTAATATATAACTAGTCGCAAACCTGTGCAATGCACAGATAAATTACTGAAAATGAAATATAAGAAAACCAAAAAAAAAAAATGGTAGCAATATTTCCAACCAAATTGTTAATTTTTTACTTTCTCACATAGATCCATCCTTCCCAGAAGATCAAATTATCTCATTTATTTGTTGTATAGTATTGGTTCTGAAACCAAAATTTTATGTCACATGTAGAGACACGATCAATGCTCATGTGCAAACATAAGCTGCACATGATTTTCAAGCAATTGGGTGAATTGGTTTATTTTTTGGTGGAAAGTGAATTGGGTATAATGAGTTTAGAAAACAAAACAAAATTGAAGTAGAAATGTAGAAATTTGGTGCGAATCATTATTAAACAAAATTTACATGAAATGAAAATTAAGCAAACAAATAATTAAGATTTACTTCTTTGCAGGTTAATCCCAACAAATATCTGAATCAATTAACCATATTACAATGTTCTTAACTTTCGCCACCTAGCCTAAAAGAGGGCTATATTTCAAAGATTCCAATAAAATAGCTCAACCATACATAGAAAAATTAAATTGAGCACATCACAAAAATATATGTATAATTCATACAAAAAAGCGCAATAGGTTAGTGAGACTGTGAGACCAATTTTTCTTCACTCTTAGTTTCATCTTCTACATTTAACTAGTTTACATGGAAAAAATTGAGCTTTAAGTTTCATCTTATGGTTGCTTATATTCATATCTATAGAACTAAGTATATATTGGCATTCATTCCGGACAGTGGCCATGTTGAACTTATGGTCAAATTCATTGCCATACCCTTAAAATAAAAAGGCCATACCTTACAATATTTGAGTACTTCTATGTTTAAACTTACCCCAATTACATTTAGCAACATGAGTTCTTTGTCCATTATTAACACTATGTATCTGGTTGGCTAACACTCTACAAATAATCTTCTAATCTTAAGCTTGACATTATTCGTCTATGATAAACTACAACCTCATTTGAAGCATAATCACGAAAGCTCCTATGGTGCATATTAGCCATCAAGGCTTCAATTCCATGGGTGTATTTCGCATTTTATTGACAACATAGTGATAATAAGAGATGTTCGTTTGTTTTACTTTTCAATCATGCTTTTGGTTTTGACAATTGATTTTTTTTATGAACTTTGAGTATTTATGTTCATGCTCTATTGGGTAGTGGGCTTAGATCGATAGAAGTTAAACATTCAGTAACTTCTAATTCAGCAAGAGCAATAGAATAGAAAAATCTTAAAACTAAAATAAAGAAGACCACGTCAAACATAAAATCTTGAGAACATAAAAATATTCAAATGTTCTAGCACCCTCGATTTCCATGCCAATAAGGTTGTTTTGCCGGAGTTTATTGGTCAAGGAGTCTTATGCTTCTTTCTCCCAACAGGAAGTTAGGTTATGCTTTTGACATCTCTCCCCCACTAGCGATTGGTGGGGTTTTCCTTTTTGCTATAATCAGATCTAGAGTCTGAATCGAATGGTTAGAATAATTAGACTCTAGGTCCACCAAACACATAAGCTGGAAACTAAGGGTGCTAGAACATTTGAATTTCGATCAAAAATTGGTTCTTTGCTCTGTTTTCATCAGAGCTTATTGGCGAAGAATTTGGGTTCTCGGTTTTAGGGATACTGTGATTATTTTATGGAAACAATGCTAAGGATGTCAGATGTTGCAAAAGTGAGGTTCCGAGTACTATACACCTCCAAAGGTTGAGGATCAACATGTTAATGAAAATGGGGATAGTGAATCTAATTCATTGTTGCCACCCAAGATGGGATGTCAAGAAAGAAGATGCAACGAAAGGTGACCATCGGGTTTTAGGCAAAGTTGTCAATACCATTTCGGTTTGTCTATTGGAACGAAATATTTCGGTACTGGTATATTTCGGCGTTCCGTTTCGGGGTTACCGATATATATATATATATATATATATATATATATATATATATATATATATATATATATTGATTTACATATTTATATGTTTATTGATCAAAATCTATATAATTAATAATAATTTTTAAAATTATAAACATAAAACTAGTAATTTAATAATAAATAATAAAAATATAAAAAGAGATAACAAAACAATCACATTTAGGTAATAATAAAATAAATAAAACCCAAAAATAAGTACAAAATATAATGAATAATAAAATAATTAAAAATTTGAAAAGTTAAAAGTCAAACTAAGTACTACACATGAAGTAGATGGGCTCAGTGGCGGAGCCAAGGTTGGCTAGGCTGGGCTGTACCCTAGCCCAGTGTTTCTAAAAAAAAAATTTGCAGCTATATATTTTTTCCTTTTTTAATTTAGCCCAGCCAAAAATAAGATATTAGCCCACCTTTTATGCCCTCTAACCTAGCAATCTAACACAAAATTAGCCCAATCTATTTGCCGAGAAACATCCGTTCCTGCCTCTCTTTTGTTTTTGGTGAGTGGGGACGTTTGGCTTTACAGTAAAGTTTTGTTGATGAAATCACGGTGAAGTTGAGGGAAAGAAAAACAAATAAAAAGATGATGAAGAAGATGAGAAGAGAAATTTATATGGTGAGAATAATTAAAAAATAAAAAAACATGAAGAGATCCAGAGAAGCAACATGAGAATGAAAAATAAAAGAAAGAATGTGAGGAGCGAAGAGATCCGATAAGGAAATGTCATGTGAGAAAGGAAATGTGAGAAAGTAGAATAGTCAATACGTTTGATTTGGAGGAAAAGAAACTTCTTGAAAGGTTCTAGTTCACAGATGCCATTACATATATACTTATTTACATAAATACCACAGATGATTTTTTTGTTTTTCGTTTTAATAAGCAAGTGATCACTTATTAGGAAATTTTTTAGAACACTACATTAGATTCATTAATTTAAATTAATTAGTTTAATAATATGAATAAAAAACAACATTTATATATAGAGAGAACGGTAATCCCGAAATGATATACTGGTATATACCGACATCAAAATATTCAATTACAATAACCAATCCAAAACGGATTTCAAAACTTTATTTTACATTCCCTTTAGATCTATTATATTAATTGCTTCATCTCGTGAGGCAGCACCATTTGCAGTGAACAAATAGTACATCAAATATTCCATTTGCTATTGGTGTCACACTATAAGTTTTTAATATATTATTATTATAGAATATAAATATAGTGATATACTATAAAAGTTATATTCTATTGATTTTTGTTGTACATTTTTTTTTTATTATTAAATAAAATTATCTTCTATTGGGGAAATTTACTTAACATTTTCAGCCCACCCAAAAAAAAATTCCTGACTCCGCCCCTGGATGGGCTAATGGCTGGGCACGTAAAACAAAAAAAAAAAGGGTAAAAGACTAAAAGTAAGGAGGAAGGGTATAGGGGTGGGCGGCAAAAGCAGAAAAGGAAGAGAAGAAGAGAAATTGCAGAGGAGAAAAGAAGAAGCGGGGGTAGAGGAGGAGAAGAAGAAGAAGAGAAGGCACCGGTTGAGGGTAAGAAATACTGAAAAAAGCTTGTATATTTATACTTGCCGGAATTGGTTGAAATTGATTGAAACGGCCCAAACTAGCTGGAATGGGCCTGAATTTTTTCCAGAAAGGAACAGGCCATAGGGGGGGTCTCTCGTACCGGTTAACATACCGATACGAGATTTTCTGACCGAAACAGAACGATATTGATAACTTTGGTTTTTGAGGAAAGAAAGACGCATACTGTGGTTAGTAATCCACATAAATTAAAAAATAAAAATATAATAATAATATTGTGGAAATTCGTGAGAACTCAAGAGCTAATGTTTCAAATTATTATGAAGTCAACTAAAAGAACAAAAGTCAAAAAAACTTCGGTTTTACATTATAGTATAGATAAGGAATTAAGAAGATGATACTATGATAGTGATTCAAAAGTTTAGCAAAATGATAAAGTAAAAAAAATCGTGTTGCTCAAACCCTTGGTGGGATTTGCCATAGAGAAGAAATTAAAGAAGCTTCTATCTAGTTGGAAGAATGCCCTCCATTTTTCTATCCTCTTCTACAATAAAATAAAATAAATATATATTTTTTAATTTTTAATAAATCGGATGAATTGATAAAGACTTGTTCAATAAGTCAAAATTATTGCTTAACCAAGAGTAGATTATTCTAAAAAATAGAGAAATCCAATGTCAAAATAAAGATTCATTACATTTGTAAGAAACCTTAGATAATGATTGCCTCCTGTGAGTCCTGTGGCTGTTGGTCAGTTCCTCTACGTGAGTTATTCTAATCATCCCAATCTCTCTCTCTTACACATACGCTTTCTCTCTCTGTGTCAACCACCATGGTTCTCTCCAAAGCAGCATCAAAGTCTGACGGCTCCGTCCACTCAACCTTTGCATCTCGATGTGTTAGAACCTCATTTTAAAAATATAAAATCATTAAATAAAACAAATTTATCCAGTACCCAAAAAAAATCAGATTTCTCTCTCTCATCTCTTACGGATCAGAATTCTTGTTTTCATTTTAACCCCTTCTTATTAACACTAACTAAAACTCATCTAACAATTAAATACTCTCCAATCTAATTCCTTTATTTTAATCATTTTCCTTACCCTGAAAATTTAGATAGCAGCGCACAGACCAAAGACTTCAGCAAAATCTCTCTCTTTCTCTCTCTTTAAACCTTAGACAAGATCTCTCTCTCCTTATAAAACAAAGTCTATATGACTGTATCCTTAGCTTTGTTGTGTTGGAATATAGGATTTTGTCTACATATTGATCCAAAACGTTTTTTTGTTTGTCACTTTGTGTCACTTAAAAACCCAATTATCTGAATTAAATTAAACCTTAAATTAAACTTGTGTATCTCTCTTCAGGTAATTGGGATTTTTTATTTAGGGTGGGATAGATACGCTAGGTGGGTTTTATTTGATATTAAACGGGTATGTCATGTAAGATCTTAATTATAAATGTAAAAAAAATGAAACTTCAATTAAAAATTAGTCATATCATCAATTTGTTAGTCACATATACACAAAGTTAACAGAGACTAACAGAATGACTAATGGTGCACGAATTTGAAATGTTAGGGTACCACAAGTGCAACTTTAGTAAACGTTAGAGATCAACAATATATTTAACCCCTTTTTTAACATAGATTTGACCAGTTTTATGTAAAAAAAAAAAAAATTTGATTCAATTAACTCCATCACTCACATATGAGTTCCAAGATATACATTTGTGTACTCAAACTTAACACTCATATTGCATAATATACACAGTTTATTCGTGCTTCTAAGTCTACTTCACTTTTTTGTATACACAAAGGAGGAAAAGTTGCTATTGCACCTTGAAGGAAAACTCAATCAAGTAGCGACAAATATCAATAATAAAAAAATATTGCATCAAAATTAGGGATAAAAAATCAATAAAACTACGAACACAACAATTTCATAATAATTTTACAATAATACTGAGGTGTCAAACTCTGAATAATAGATAATAAAACGGTATAAGTAGTGGGTCTAAATGAGAACTAATAAAAGCCAAACAACTCAAGATTGTTGTGAAAGTGTTGTGTCTATAACATTGCTCAAAATTTAAATGCACGCTACTCTTAAATGGTATCAAGCTTTTTATTCTAGATTATTTCCCATCATACCAAAAGAAGATTGATTATTTGCAGTTTAGGACTACAAATAAATGCGTAGTCTCTCTCTCACATGAATGGTTGATCTCATTAATTAAATTCATAGTAGGTCACACTACTCTGTAAGAGGGGGGATTACTGAATAATTTTCCCCAAAAGAAAAGGTAAATAATTGATTAACATGTTAAGATATTTATCTTAAGCATTTGTTGAACCCAATAACCCCAATCAGCATTTTTATATTTAGGCATCAAAGATTAAACACACATATATCCATTCTAAAATTCAGATCCATTCAAATTTCCACACTAACAATGGTACCCCTTTCTAAAAATACTGCAATGTAGATTATCATCAAGGTTGGGCTGTTCAACGCGCACGCACACAAAATTATAAACAAATATACATACATAGATTCATAGTAGACAGACAGACAGACACAAGTCTTTAAAAGTAACTTTTTAAGTCCTTAGATAGGGAATTCAATCCCTACAGACAGATAAGAACAACCGCTATAATTTCAAGAAATTCAGAAATAAACTGGGGAATATAGATGGTAACAATTAAGGGAAAAAATGGCTGCTCTGATTTTAAAAAGCAATAGGAAGAAGTTCTACTAGCAATGGAGGATTAGTAATACCAAATTCAATGATGTAATCAAGTAAAATTTCTTATATCTGCTTTAGAGTCCACCACAATTCCAAGAACAGAATCTCCTACATGAGGCACATACTGTACAAAATAACAAGTTTGCAACATTAAAAGAAGAGAGAAAAAAAATGAAACTATTGAAAGCCATATTAAGGAACTAAAAACTTTTTCTTTTTTTTGTAAGTCTATGAAAGAACTAAAACATATGAACACTTTAGAGATCAATGTATCCCAATCACTGAACTATACAACATAAAAAGAAAAAAGATCCATTTTCAATACAGGGTTGGGACAATCACCATTCACCAGTGAGCACATAACCTAAAACACTTAAAAATTAGTCTCAACTTATTCAAGAAGGCATTGGGACCTAAAATATATTATCCCATCATCTGTTGGTTTAACATTGTTGCCTCCCATAATACATTGCAATTCACTAATCAGAAGAAAAATCAGAACAAAGCACACAATAGGTAAGGTATCTGGCTTCTATGTTGCACAACAATAGTCATGATTATGATGGCATAAGAGCTTCAACATCATTAAGAATCGTAATAAGGTAAAGATACACTAGTATATGTAAAACACGAAGCTCACTACATATCAAGTAAGAAGAAAAGATTCATTTATTTTGTTGCACCCGGCATACATGCAGTATAATACCACACTCACCCTTTTCTGGGAGCTTTCGACCCAATATTTGTTTGGCATTGAGAACCTCAGCTTCCCGGCCTTCAAAACAGAGATAGCATCACAATCCTGGAAATTTACCCAAGATGAATGCCATTATGCCAATCAACCTCTAGTCAATCAATATGGAATGAAGTAACATACAACGTTTGCATTAAGCTGACTTTTCACGCGTACAGGAAGAATAAAAACAATAAAGTCCACCCATTTCACTTCTCATCATATTCATGAATCATGAGTCTTCAGCTTAAGTGAACAAAAAAAAAAACCTCTAAAACCTACTCTTTTTGTTTTGCTTGGGCTCCAATTATAACAGGGCATACAATTTGAAAATGGAATATAAAACTAAAAATGAAAATTGAAAACTTTCTTATGTGTGGCAATATCAAATCCATTGAGACCAGCTTTATAAAGTACTTTTCTTTTTTGGTAAGTAGACCTCTCTGTTTCAAAGCAAATGCAGAACACTTTATTAGATTTAAAAATTTCAAAAAATACAATAAAAGGAAGGAGTCGTTCTTACCTTTGTGGTTTTAGAAAAATACCGTGTGGGCCCTCCAAGTTCATAGAGCCTGCCGTCAATGCCTTGTACCTCATTCTTCTTCTTCTTTATTTATTTTCTCAATTTTATTGGAACGGTGGAATGGTTACGGACTATTCTTTTGGTCCCACATAACGAAAAAGACTTCATATTTCTTTTAGGAAGAACTAAGGATTAAAAAAAAAAAAAAACCCCAAAACTTCCCTTAATAATAATATATAAGGAAATAAGAAGATGATAGTGATTTCAAAGTTTTGTATAGGGGCAGTTTTTTCTATAAACAATTAAACATAATAATACTATTATTTTACTTGAACTACTAAAATTAAATATTTATAGTTTTTGATAAATCGGATGAATCAAATAACACAAGGATAATAAAGACCTCATCAATAAATAAAAAATAAATTAGGAATGTTATCACTTGATCAAGAGTAAATTAGTCTGAAAGATAGAGATTCAAGGATAAAATAAAGTCAACATTTTTTAATTTTTTCCTTTTATTTTTCTACACTAATGAAGCTAACAAAAGACTATCATCAGACCACAAATAAGAAACATAACACACAAAAACACAAACACACTTCACAGTTCACACACTCAAACACTAAGAAAACAAAAGTCTAAAAGTAAAAAAAAAAACAAATGAATTTGGCACATTTTACGGTCATGAGTGAGTCCGGTTGGACACTATAAAATATCAAATGAATCATGTTGAGTAATTGGATTTGTATGTATACTATATAAAAGAAAATGGTGATTGATTTGAGAGATGAGGGTGGGGCCGTAGGGTAGTACAGAGGAGGGTACTAATTGACTTAACCATCTCTATGTTCCTCTGGGCTTTCTTCATATCTTTTACCATCTCAGTTACATAAATTCAGCTAAAGCAATAAGGCTACTCCACTTTCAGTTTTAAATTCAAATCACAGAGAGAGAGAGAGAGAGAGAGAGAGAGAGAGAGAGAGAGAGAGAGAGAGAGAGAGAGAGAGAGAGAGAGAGAGAGAGAGAGAGAGAGAGAGAGAGAGAGAGAGAGAGAGAGAGAGAGAGAGAGAGAGAGAGAGAGGAAAATACCAACCGAGAGCTACGTACAACTACAACTAGCAAAGGGAGCACCAGTGCCGGAAAAGCCAGTTGGACTTTTTATTTTTTTATTTTTTATAGGGTGGTCATAAGCTGGCTCTGTTGTTGGTATAGATCTATTGCATAAGCCTCTCTTTTTTTCTTTTTTTGTCTACTGTATATTTTTTTTTCCTGTGTGGTTGCCCTGTGAACGCCCTATGAGGGGGGTTGCCCAAGTCCCATGTCTTTCGGGGCTTACCCCAAGGCCGGGCTTGGATACTATGATAGTTATTTCAAAGTTGAGCAAAATGACAAAGTCAAAAAAATCGTGTTGCTCAAACCCTTGGTGGGATTTGCCAAAGAGAAGAAATTAAAGAAGCTTCTATCTGGTTGGAAGAATGCCCTCCATTTTTCTATCCTCTTCTACAATAAAATAAAATAAAATATATATTTTATAATAATATATATATATATATATAATTCACCCACTTGACACTTTGAGAATCTTTACCCCGTATCCAAATGAGCACGTTCAGTTCTCTTCTTCTTCTAATAAATAAGAATTTACTATTATTCAATTAAACAGAGAATTACAACAGCAAACACAGTCACCTTATTTAACTAACCAAACCAACAGAAATAAAAGCATGGTATTCTAAGAAATAACAAATTTTATTTCTTTTTTAATATATTTTTTAATGAATCAGTAAGAATATTATTAAAAACCGAACAACCAATACAAACAAAGAGGCAAGAAAGCCTAAGAACCCCAACAAAAGACAAGCTAGCCACACTAGCAAACAAGCTAAAGACCTACAGACTAGTGCAGCAGCACAAAAACAAATAAAATAAAATTTTGCAACTTCAAGTCTACAACAAAGCAAAATTTGCATTTTCCTACGCAGCACTGAAGAATGAATTCCCCAATTACAACAAAGCACCCGATTAAGAATAGAATCACAAAAACAAATTTTATTTCATGCATTGCATGAACGTAAACATAGAAGATCCAAATGATGTGAAATACACAGTATGTGTATGTCACTCATCATCAGGAATCACATAGAGGCTAAGAAAAAGCCTTTGTGATATTCAGAGCTGAGGAAGCTGGACAGTGATTTGGCCGCTGGCAGCGTCGTTACCGGCAGTAGCGTTGCTTTGGGCTCCATTGCTGGAATCACTTTTACAGTAATTGTGCAGTGAAACAATGAGTGCAACAATGAGAATCAGGAGGGTAACTATTGCCGCAGCGGCTTTGACGTGAGAAACCAGCTGTTGTTCCGACCTGTTACAGAAAGAGATTGTGTTGATCAATACCCAAAGAAGAAGCAGAAAAACATGAATGAATAAGTTTATGTATTGTTGTTACCCGTTGAGAGGAGCAGTCGGCGGAGGGTTTGCAAAATGGGGAGGGGTTGAAGGAGGCGAAACCAAAAAGAATGAAAATGAAGTGGGCATTTTTCATAGAATTTTGGAAAGCTTCGATGTTTAAGATACTCCAACACGCTATAGATTATATAGCAGCCATAGGACAATTTTTGTTTATAATTTTTCCCGTCCAATGTGCCACCAACTCCGATATTTTTCAAACCACCAATTCTGATATTAAAATGTAGGAAGCGCGTTGTTATTCATGCAAACGCCTTAAAGGTGTAGGCCAAAGTTGCTAAAAAATATATATATATTTTTAAGTTTTTGGACCAAACATGACTCTTATGATGTTTATTTGAAATATGGACTCGTTCAAAATCGTCTTTGTGAAAGACACTTTTAAATATGAAAATCGTCTTTCTGAAAGACACTTTCTGACTAAAATTTTTATATTTCTCAAAATTGTCTTTTCTAAAGACAACTTCTTACCAAAATTTGGTTAGAAAGTCTCTTTCAGAAAAACGATTTTAAATGAGTCCATATTTCAAATAAGCATCACAAGAATCATGTTTAGCCCAAAAACTTAAAAAAATGTATTTTTTAGCAAGTTTAGCCTAAAGGTAAAAGGCCAAAAATCTACCATACCCACGTGGGTTTAATTCAATCCTACGGAGTGGGTAGATCATGGCATTTGTCTGATGTGGTCCTTCCACCCAATGAATAAACGCCACATGTTAAAATTGGCTTAGCCATACACATATTAAAAAAATAGTGGATGTAAAACATAATTTGTAACTGGAGTGAAACCTATGAAGCATGGGTATGTTTTCGGGTACGGGTATGGTACGACAGTACTCAAATTCCTAAAAAACTAGGGTATGGGTACGACAGGGTATTTTTTTATTATATATTTTTATATATTATTATGCATATATTTTTAAATATATGTGAACTTAAAAACAAATATGGATAATAAGATACATCCATTGCTATTGAATTGTCTTTATATTACAAACCAACATTCAAAAGAGTAAATAAAATAAGTGTTCAACATTGAAACCAAAATAAAATAAAATTCTAATGTTCAAGATTATCCAAGAACAACGACATATTCCTCATCATCCCCATCTCCAACACTTTCACCATCAGCAGGTGCACTACCACCAACAGTTTCACTAGTAGCCCCCATAATTTCTTCCTCCAACTCCGGCTCATCAAGTGTAAGACTTGCAATCTCAAGCATCCCAGCTCCTTCATATGGGTCCTCCCAACTATCACCTGCAATATCCCACATCTTTGTTGGTCCTTTAATGTACTCCTCATTGCTGCTTGATAGAAGTCGAAGGTTAGAGTGCACAAATACCAAATCTTGAGCACGTGCAGGAGTCATTTTGTTCCTTCTCAATGAATGAATAAATGAGTATGTACTCCAATTCCTCTCACAACATGAGGATGAACAAGGTTGTACAAGAAGTTTCGAGGCAATGGATTGAAGTTTCGGGAAATAAGCTCCATAGCAACACCACCAATCAATGGCATCTATTTCCGACCTATCTTTAATCATTGCAACGTGAATCTTACCTCCAATTATGCCTCTTGAAAACTGACCAAACTCAGTTTTGGCTAATGTTCTTTCATGGTCATTTAGAATGTATCTCTCCAAACACTTGTTCCTTTCTTCAGAAATTTCAAGATCTTGATGTGGAGGGACACGATTTGGAGACAACTCAAGCCATTCGGTGGAATAGTACCTAGTTAAAATTAAAAAATAAAATGACAAAGGAGGAATCAATGTTTTTAAATTTTACTAAAGAAATGAGGGAAATCTAAAATAAATGAAAGTACTTACTTAGGATTCAAGGAATGAGCCATGCAATGAAGTGGGGTATAATTTTTGGTCCACCGATTAATGAGTATGTCATACACCACGTTATAAAAGGTGGAGACCTCGCCTTCTTGCTTGCCTTCATGCCGAAATATTATTGCCTTCACTCTTTCTATCATTGTATCCCACATATCATACACAAGATGAAGAGTGGGCCTATCCGTGTCAGCTGCTCGAAGCATGTCATAGATAGGTGATGTGAATAGAATAATGTAATCAACCCTATCCCACCACAAATCATCTAAAATAAGATCTCTCACACGTGTAGCTTTTCCAACGTCATTCTCCTTATAAGAAGTCTATTGCTCACTAAAAACCATGGATTGCAGACTTCTTTTTATTAGCTTCATCATTTTAAGAATGACCAATATTGATGCGAATCTAGTATCAGCAACAGCAAGCAATTTTAAAGGACAATTTCATTAAACATTGCCAACCTCATGGATTGGTTCATGATAAAAACACGTATGAAAGATGCATCATCAGCAATTTGTGCAATCTAATTACATTCAGCATATGTAACTGCATTCCTTTCAGTATTTTTGGGTGCACAAATATTCTTCAAGGCAAGATTAAGAGTATGGACAATACATGGTGTCCAAAAGATATGAGGAAACTTAGCTTCAATAAGAGATCCAGCAGCCTTCATCACATAAGCATTATCAGTTATCACTTGAACAACTTTCTCAGGTCCAATCTCTTTAATAACATTCATCAATAACACAGAAATATAATACTTGTCTTTATACTCCTTTGTCCCATCAGTTGCCTTTAAAAAAATCGAAACCCCTTCAGATGTAACCATAAAATTAATGAGAGGCCTTCTTTGTGGATCTGTCCAACGATCAGATACTACGCTCACACATTTTTCTTTCCAACCATCTTTAATTGGTTTCAATATTCTTTCAACATTGGCTCTTTCTTTTTGCAAAAGAGTTGTTCTCAAAGCATTATATCCTAGAGGCACATAACCCACAAGCATATTGTTAACCGTATACTTATAAGAATTAACATAATGTAGGTTCCTCGCAAAGTGAAATGGTATGCCACTAGAATAAAACATCCTAGCAATTAGACTTGTCAATTGTTCTTTACAACCATTATTAAATGCCCTCTCCAAAGGAGATTTCCCAGTCAACCTCTTTTTTCCTAGCCCCAAACATAGTACTACTACTAATACTTTCACTCCCATCCCCAGGTGGTAAAGGGATCGTAGATTCTTTACTTATCTTCTTTTGGTTAGCCACATTTTGCAATTTTTGCATTTCTAACTTATGTTCAGCTGTCACCTTAGGACATCCTTCAATCCCAACATTGGCAATTCTTAATAAATGGGCTTTGACCCTAGAATAAGGAACCTTGTAAATTTCCTGACAATAGTTGCACTTAAAACTCATGTTTCCCCCACCTCCACTACTTTTTTCTATTTTTGTGACATATGTCCATAGAGGAGCATTGCCATCCGACATAGAAGTACCAAAACCAGAACTAGTAGTATTCTCCATTAACCTACAAACCTACATAAAAACCAAACACACACCGCAATCACAAACCCATAACATATTAAATTAATATTATTAACACTCAAATCAAAACCCATAACATATTAAGTTATTAACACTAAAATCAATACCCATAAGGCCATAACATGTTAATCCCACAAACACAAACCCATACATATTAATTATCAGTAAATTATCATTTATAACAGAGACACAAACCCATAGCATATTAACAAAAATACCACAAACCCATACCACAATTAGAGCAATCAGATCCAAAATGAGAAAAGAAATCAGAAAGTACCACAATCAGATTCACAATGAGGGAAGTCCACGGGTCGCTGGCTCGCCGCAAGTCCTCAGATCCACAATCGCCCCTTTCGTTCCGTCGCCCGTCGCCGGTAGAGTGAGGAAGTGAGAAAGAGAGAACCGAGTGCACTAGCGGTGAAGTGAGGAAGTGAGAGACAGAGAGAATTGAGAGCAGAGAAGACAGAGAATCGAGAGCAAAGAAGAGAGAGAATCGAGTTAGAGAGAAGAGCATCGAGTGGCTGAGAATCGGGTGGAAAAGATAAATAGGGTTTGAGTTTAACCTTAAAACGATGCCGTTTTGGCTTAGTTTTATCCTGCCCGTACCGGGAAAATTTTTTTTTTTGCCGAAAAATGGGTACGTCGGGGGTACACATGCAGTGGTACCCCGACAGTATCCGTACCCACGAGGTACTCGATACGGGTACGGTGGGGTTTTTGCTGTACCAGTGCTTTCTTGAGTGAAACTCACGTTACTAAACTTACATTCTCAGTTCTCACCTTCCACTTTCAAGAGAACTTGAAATTAAAATTTATTAATCCGCCGCCTTTTCCCAAATAAAAAAAAAAAAAACCCTACTTGTTTCAAAGTTGCAGCAGCTCTCTCATATGCACAGGACATAGATTTTCGAAATATGATATTGCTGCTACTGAAATAAATGTAAAGCTCAAGTTAGAACCCATTGAAAATAATATCTAAATTAATTTTGATTCATTTTATTTCTTTTGTTGAATATGTATTATTTTCCTTTTTGTAGTTCTAAATGTTGTAGGCAAGATCGATAAAGAGACTTTACGGATCGGATTTAGGATAAATCATACTTTTTGGTTAAAAAAATAACTAAGAAAGTATATTTACCATCGGATAATTAAAATTTAATATAATGTAATTTTTTTTTGCATAAGTTGAATATAGTCCAATTTTTATAAAATACGATTCATGTTTATATTTACCATATGAATCATGTTTCCATCCAAAAAGAAAATAAAAGATACTTAAAGTAAGAAGGACAAATAAATACATAGGCACATGATTAAATGATCAAACCTAAATAATTTTTATAACTTATTTTAAACTCACATGGTTTCATTATAACAGATCCATCCACCTTTCTCCATTGCCAACAACAAAAATTAAATGAAATACATAAGAAAAAAAGGAATTATTGATGAAAATTGATAATTATGATTATTATTAAAAGATATTTATATTGTGTTTATATATGGAATATATTTTAGTATTAGACATTTATTATGATTGTGTTCTATATATGGAATAATATATTCTTTATATTAAAGAAAAATATGATGTGTCAAGAATTTTAATGGAAGGTTTAATTATAGAATAAAATTTATATTCAATTAGAAAATATATATTAAAATAATGAGGTGTAAAATTGTGAGATTTCAAAAGCTTATATTGCGCAATATTATGAGGTCAACTAAAAGTAAAAAAAGCTTCAATTTTACATTATAGTATAGATTATACTTGTACTTATTAGGACAAAACTTATGTACAAATAGTTCCTTAATTTGTATACCTTAAATTCTCCAAATCAACAATTATATGGTTGTATCGACAAATGTACAGTAAACAATTCATCTTTTCCAAATAATTACACTCAACAATGTGATTCTTTAGTCAATGGAATCACATGTTGAATTTAATAATATAAACTAAGATATAACACTTTAAATTTTATACCTAACATATTAAAGGGAAACAAATTATTCAAATTCCATTTTATATACATTTGTCACCATCCATTTATCTTGTCATATTTGGACTCCCCATGCAAGTATAAAACACTCCACTCTTTTGTTTCTTCCCAGTTTTTCCTCTACCGTCTCATTTTGATTTTCTGCCAACCGCACCTTAAGGAGTAAGGACAGTACTTTGTGGATCTTGTGGCAATTTCCGTGATCTGATTGGACGACTGGAATTTCTGAGGTGGACCAAATAAAAGCTTCAGGGGACTACACGTCAGCAAAAGTATCCATTAGCTATAGTGGGATTTTACAATCCAAATTGCTGTTGTTGGGTTTTGCCGTCCCAATGTCTTTTCTACGCATCATTATTCCTCACCTCACCGGTACATATTACAAATTTTACTTGACAATTATTTACAAACTTACGTGTCAATTTTTAAATATAATTTAAAAAAGAATTAATTTTTTTATATTAAATTATTATGTAATGATTATATTCATCATCACTTTCTTACCTAATACTTACAAATTTACGTGACAAATGAATGTGATTGCGTACACATCAATTTATAAGATTTATGCATTACAATTTATATTATCCCTAACATTACTTTTGTCTTTATTTATTATATTGTTGGAGTGATGTTACTTGTTAGATATATTATAAATTTTACTACATAGACCTTACATATCGATGTATCAATTTTTAAACACAATAATAAAATTATTAAGAAATTCATTTTGCTAAAGCTACTACTAGTTTTAATACAAAAAGTTAATAAATTGATGTGACAATGAATACGATTGCAACCGCTTCAACAAGTAACATGAGAAATTAATTTTGGGGGTTGCATCACTGCATGGTGACATCAATTTGTAAGGTTTATATATTAAAATTTGTAGTATCTCAACATCACTCCGCCTTATTGTCAAATCAATTTGAAAGTTTTTTATAATAAAATTAGTACATAGTACCTTTAGAATTTAAATTTTATTCTTGTTTTGTGTTGAAAAATTGATCCTTTCAGTTATTAGATCTTTGCAATAAATTTTGTAGTATCCCGAAAGTCTGTTTTATATTTTTAAATTAAATTTCAATTTCCAGAATAGATTCATGTGATTTTGATATTCACATGTTGGGTTTAGAGGGATCAATTGAAATACGTGCGTAATCAACGGGAGGACTGAAAAGAAGGCACGAGTCAAGATGGCTGGCATTTCTTCAAACAGATGGAAGGAGGGAAACATACCCACCTTCCTTAGAGCAATTCACTCTCATTCTCACTCCTCATTAACCCTGCCATCTCTTTCTTTCTCTGTCTCGTTGAGTTGGGTGTAATTGACAGTTATTGTCGTATCTAGGCTATCTTGGAGAGTGAGAAAGAGTGGGAACTGTAGTGCGTGCTTTGTGGTTCAGAAGGAAGAATCAGACAAAGCATCTTGTAGTGAATAAGACCCACACATTTCCAACCACCAATCTGACTCACTCTCTCGGACTCGGTGCACCACTTCTAACACTTCTTGTTTTTCTACATTGGGATGGAGCGCCTAATTTGTTGTGTCGGTCTTTAGAGCATTCACATCCAGAGAGGTAAACACTCTTTTTTAGTTAAAGTAGATATTATTGTACATTAAATCACAAAAAATCACATCTCATCCGGTCTTCTATAATAACTTAAACTTTTACAAAAGGCTACAGTACTGTAGCTCATGTAAACATTAAAAAAATACTTTTTTTTATTCAAGACTCTCTCTCATCTCATAATTATCAGAAAGAAAAACTCTCTCCTCTCAGACGTTACTTTTCACCAAACAGTTTCACTCTTTCTCTCTCTCATATATCTCTCAACGTCTCTCTCTACAGATAGGTGGAGAATGTTTTTTTTTTGGATTTTGTTTGGTAGCTGAGCATATGGTGAACTAGAAAAATGATTTCAGTTTTGGGGTTTGGATTTGGTGACCATTGTGGGTTTGGTTTTGGGATTCAACGGCGACAGTGGGTTTGGCTTTGGGATTCAACAGTGCCGGCGGTGGGTTTTGTTTTGGGTCTCCGTTTGGTCTGGTCTGGGATTTTTTTTTTTCTTTGTCTTTGAGATTTTCTTTCTTTGTTGCAAAGTCTGGTCTGGAATTTGAAGAGTTTGGGTTTTTTTCTTTGCTGCAAAGTCTCTAGGATTTTTCCTTTCTTTGCTACAAAGTCTGGTATGGAGTTTGATGAGTTTGGGTTTTGTGTCATGAATGGATAATTGGGGATTGAATGCTAGAGAGAAAAGAATATTAAAAAAAATTATAAGATTATTTTAATATGATGTATTGTAAAATGAAAAGTGGGATGTGTAGTGTTTTGTAAAAATTGATAAGTAAAATAAAAAAGTGGGTTTTTGAAAAGGTAAAATGAAAAAATTATACGTAACGGGATGTGAATGCTCTTAGTGTTTAACGTTCAGCATTCATGTCCTTTTTTTTTGCGAACCGATGGGATATACGTAATGTGTGGGCCCTCCTCATCCCCTCAAATTTTAGTGTGAAAATAACGTTACATTTGGAAAATAGTGCTCATACATACATGTTCAATGTAAGTATATTAGCCATCATCACATGGGCATGGGGTTCAGCAACATTGATGGGTTAGGGGCCAAAACTTTTCTGATTTTTTATAATCAACACACACACACACACACACACACACATATATATATATATTAAAAGTTTTAGGAGTTAGCCCAAGTTATTTATCTTCGAATTCAAGAATTAGTCTCTTCAAAATTAGGGATAAAGCTATTTATGCTAAGGTAAAACTTAGGTACAGTTCCTTAGGTTAGGTACATTAGGTTTTCCAATTAAATTCAAACACATAGTTGCATAATCAATGAAACACAAACAATGTTATATTTTCCAAGAATATTTAAATTCAATGTATTTGAATTGAACTAGGTTAGACCTAAGGAACTGTACCTAAGTTTTACCCTTTATCCTAAACCCCTTAGAAACTGCAATACAACCTTGTACACATGTTTAAATTTTTTAGTCTAAACCCCTTAGAAACTGTAGTCTTAGAAACTGCAATACAACCTTGTACACATGTTTAAATTTTGTAGTCTAAACCCCTTAGAAACTATAGTCCTCTTCACTAGATACAATCACATAGTACAACCTTTTACATGTTCTCATGGAAAGCGATGCAATAGTACTGCCTATAAAAAAGGAGGATTAAATTTTTTGCTATAAAGATTATAATAGATTAATTCTTTTTCTTAAAGAATCAACGTTAAGCTAATTTCAATAAAAGATACTAAGGTTTGTATCTTTTTTTTCATATACACGTATGTAGAATACATGTATTTATGTATATATGTATTTGTGTATATATATACTTTACATTTGTCTTGATGGGTGTATCAATACTGGAGGTACAATAATTTAACAAATAGAAAAACTGACTAGAAAATAAAAAGGCTGAATCCTTTGAGAGTTGTCCAAACAGAGCTTGCACTTCCTGTGCTAATGAACAAAAGAAATGGAAAAAAGGCCTCATTAGATCCTTGGTCAACCTAGTGGGGGTTGGCCTTTAAATCTCCGATGCTTTTGTTAATTATGAACTAGAACAAATACATCAAATCCAAAAAGAGAGGCTCAGAGGAGTTTTTTTACGTACCTCATTAATGTGATCTGTTCATCAACTTATAACCTTATCCATTGTGGGATATTTTAAGATATTTACTTATTCCTCTCTTCCCAGAATCTACCTTCTGCCAGCATTGATGAGTGTTTAGACAACAGCTCATAATTATCTGTTTTAGGCTTAATTCAGAAGATGCATTTAATGTTCTTTCTGAGAGATATTTCTTGCATTAAATTCTGCATTTCCAGAATAATCTCAGTTTATTTTAATATTGACCGAGCAGGACTTCTACTGACCAACCCGAACAAGCACCTGGTTCGGCAAAGACCGAACATAATGGACTAGTTCGGTCACGACCGAACTATAAATAGACTGATCTAGAAATTTTTTTCTGATTCGATCATTCACTTGTTACTTTCAAATTATATCCCCTCCAAATACCATAATTTGGCCCTTCTAAATTCGTTGCTGCACATGGACATGTTAGAAGTGGATTAAAATTTATTACTAAAAGTTATAATTGACTTTTAATTAATCTCTATATTGCACAAACATGAAACATCGTACTAATATATTATAAAGCACCCCACTTAATCCACTTGGACCACTTCCCCTCTTTATTAATAATTTAGAAAAGTAAATAAATAGACAAAAAAAAAAAAACTTAGTAGCTATCCTCTATAACGTTTACATAAAGTTTTATGCACAAATTTTGCCTCTAATATTTCTGTCCATTGACTGTTATCATCTGTATTTAAACTATTTATTTGAAGTGACAACTGCTCACTGTTAAGCTTGACTATACTATTCAACCAAAAAAAAGCTTGATTATACTTTTTGATTGGAAATCAGTCGATTGTTTGCCTAATGAGTTGTTCAAATATAGGCCGCCTACATTTTGATATGCACAAACTTTGCCTATAATATTTCTGTCCATTGACTGTTATTATCTGTATTTAAACTATTTATCTAAAGTGACAACTGATAAGTCATGAAATATGACTTATTTACACGTATTTTGGAGAGATTCTATTGGGGTTGTGTTGCATTTTATGTCTAATTACACTTAAATGGATGTTTGTTGTTCAATTCATTGAATTGCATGACTTATGTATTTAAGTGTATTAATTTAATCTCTTATATGTTAATTTGGGCTATGTTTGATTGTAGGCACAAGCTAGATCAGATTGGAGTTAGATATCACAAGTTGGAAGGAGCAAAAGAGAAGAAAAGAGGTGCAAATTAATGTTTGAAAAGAAAAAGAAAAACAAAACCCACAAGCCCACATGGCCACCAAAGCCCACAAGCTCACACTTTCCTTTCCTACCGCACCACACAAGATCACTACTCAAAGGAGCTTTAATGAAGTTCACGTGGGAGCCTTACTTTGGCAATGGATTGCACATCCTCAACACTTACCCGCATTACACTGGATCATTTGGAGCCTTAAGTGAATTTTTACTTGCCGTGGATTGCATTGCATGTTTCTCTTGCGATGCATTAGATTATTTTTCCATTGAGGCCCTAAATGAAAGAAGCGTGGATAGCAACTTGGAAGTAGTAGCCGCCTGGGAGCATTAATTATTATGTTTTAGTTTTCTTTCTAGTTTTCTCTCTAGAAATTATTTTCTCTAGTTTTCTTTTTTCTTAGCCATGATTGGCTAAGCCTCTTGCTAGGGCTAGGGGTTATGTTTTCTGTATAAGGTATGAATACTTGTAGTCCCTTCTATTTTTAATGTTAAATACAGTTGATTGTTAATTATTTGATTCCTATTAATGTATGTTTTATTCCGTACTTTCTATAAGTTCAATCATGTTTTTCTTATGATTAAGGGGGAATATTGCATGGTTTTAATTAGGTTTTGTGTTATATAAATTGAAAGGTCTTTCTAATTATTACTCTAGACACTTTATTTTCTCCGGTAATATAGTGTTCCTGAGTTTTATTAGTTCAACCATGTCAAGAGTTTTTTAAAAGGAAAATAATCAACTTGTAAACTGTTATTAGAACAAGGTTTTTAACCAAGGATTACAAGGAATCATACTGGTATAGAGAAAACACCCCAAAACCCTAGTGTCTTTTTACATATATTCTTTACAAAATTTCCACAAACCAAATCTATTTTACCCTTTTTGTATATTGAATTACATTGTCTTTTGAAAACACAAACTCCCTGAGGATCGACAACCCCTTACATGTACTATAAGGTACCGCTTATTATTGAGTGACATCAATTTTTGGCGCCGTTGCCGGGGAGTTTCTGCTTATTCAAGAGACAATTTCGTGGGACAAGGTTACCGGTGGATCACTCTATTGGTAATTTCGTTCCATTCTCTTTTCATTTTGTTTTTCTTTTGTTTATTTTCTTTTATTTGTTTATTTTGTTGGTTTGATCTATTTTGTTTTACTGTGCATGAGCGTTTGGGTTAGGAACAACAAAGGTAGATTAGAAACTTTTTAGACACTTTTTGGAAGTCTATTTGATACACCTACAAACTCACCCACATCTTCCATCATGGCTGAAGAAAGAGTAATTTCACCTGAGGCACCTAGGATGACCATGTATCAGCTGCTGCACCCTACTCAAAGCTCCATTCCGTCATGCATTATGTTTCCTCCAAATGCACCTCATGTGGAGATCAAACAAGGGCTAATGGCCATACTTCCAGATTTCAGGGGATTGGAGAATGAGAACCCCTATGTGCATGTGAGAGCATTTGAAGAAGTGATTGGCAGTTTCTATGCACAGAATGTGATTGAAACCGCCAAGTTGAGGTTCTTTCCATTCTCACTCAAGGATAAGGCTAAGGGTTGGTTGTACACACTGAAGCCTAGGTCCATAGGAAGTTGGGGGGAGATGACTCAAGAGTTCTACAAGAAATTTTTCCCTCCCCACAAGGTCCAACAAGTAAAGAGGAAGAATCTCTAATTTCGCCCAAGGAAACGATGAGACAATATTCATGGCATGGGAAAGATTCAAGGATACCTACAACTTCTGCCCAACACATGGATATGACACTTGGAGGTTGGTAAGTTACTTCTATGAGGGACTCCAACCTAGAGACCATTAGTTCGTTCAAGTTGCATGTGGAGGTGGTTTCTTACAAAAGGAGCCTGAAGATGCTATGGACTATTTGGATGAGATAGCTGAGAATTCCAACACATGGAATGGACCAAGTCCCTTAGATTCCACAGACTGGAACAGAAGTAGTACTACCACATCTGGTGGTAGTGTTTTCATACTAAGGGAAGAGGACAACATGAATGCCAAGATCAGTTTGCTGACTAAAAAGATAGATCATACCACAAGTGCATGTAAGTCTCTATCTCAGTTCCTGAATGTGCCAGAAGAACAAGTGTGTGCATTCAACCAGTATAGGCCAAATAATTCTTCATATTCGAACAATTATAATCCAAATATGAGAAATCAACCATATTTTAGTTATAAGAGTGAGAATGTGTTGAATCCCACTGGTCCAAGGAACTTTGAAACCTCACATACTACTTCATCATCATCTAGACTGCCTTTGGAGGATGTGCTTTACACATTCATACAGAAACAAGGTGAGCAAAATCAAAGGTTTGATACCATGTTTACAAGAATTGATGAAAAGATGAGAGAGACCAAGAGCCAAGTAGCTAGACTCACAGAGGCATTGAGTAGGACTGAAAGAGGGAAGCTTCCTTCCCAAACTCAACCTAATCCCAATAATCAGACTACAAAGGTTGTCAACACAGACAAATTTGAGGAAGTCAAGTCTATTACCATTTTGAGAAGTGGTAAGGAAATTGAAAAAGATGCTTTTAAAGCTAATGAGAAATCCAAGGAGACCCTAACTGAAAAGGATGAGAGTGGGATAGCTAAATCCAATGATATTGAGAAATGCCCATTCCCTACACCATTCCTACAAGCCCTGAAATTACCCAAGAATTTGGATGTCACAAGTGAGATTTTGGAGCATTTGCATCAAGTTAAGGTTAACTTGTCTCTATTGCATCTCATCAAGCAAATGCCCCTCTATGCCAAGGTAATTAAATATTTATGCATTGTCAAGAGAAAGCATCATGTGAAGAAGACCGCATTCTTGACAGAACAGGTAAGTGTCATCATCCAACACAAGGTCCCACCAAAGTACAAGGATCCGAGCTGCCCTACTATCTCTTGTACTATTGGAGATTACAATATTGAGCGTGCATTGCTGGACCTTGGGGCCAGTGTAAATTTGCTTCCTTTTTTTGTCTATCTACAACTTGGGTTAGGTGAGTTAAAACCCACCTCTATTACTTTACAGTTAGCAGATTGCTCTGTAAGGAAACCGAGGGGGTGGTTGAGGATGTACTGGTAAAGGTTGAGAATTTCTATTATCCTGTTGATTTTATCATTTTGGATATTGAACCTACTTTACATCCTAGTGCTAATATTCCTATCATTTTAGATAGACCTTTCCTTGCCACAGCTACTGCTTTGATTAATTGCAGGAATGGAAGAATGAAGATCACTTTTGGTTCTATGACTACTGAGCTCAACATTTTCAATGTGAACCCACAACAATTGGTGGATGAAGAGTGTGAATATGTGAACTTCATTGAGGCAGCACCTCAAGAAGAGTTTAATAAAAATTGTTTCTCTAACTCTTTTGAAACTCTTCCTATTAATTCTATTGTTTCTAATGAATTAAAATCTGCTGCTAAAATATTTGATTCTTCTTCTTTGTTGGATTCTTTGCAGATTTTGGAAGAAGAACAAGTAATAATAGTAGCCAAGAATCCTCCAAGAAGTAAGAAGAAGTCATTACTTACATACCCAGATGCACTCAAGTTAAAGTTGAAGCAACCACCAAGAGAGTTACAATGTGCATCCATTGAACCACATGCCACTACTACTGTGGAAGTTCATTCAAAGGAGAGTGTGGATCAGGAAGTTGAGAAGGTAGGTGAGAAAACCAAGTTCTTTGAGAGGCACAAAATGAAGATGAAAGTACTTCAAGATACAAGACTGTCAAAGAAATTGCTGAATAGTTCCAAAGGAGTGACTTTCATGTTGCCAGGATGAAGAGTGCCAGAGGAAGCAACTATTCTTTTGGAGGATCCCGTTTAGGGGGATGAATTTTCTGTTTCTACCTTGTAATTGTACATTAGTTAGTTTATTTTGTTTTTGTTTTTGTTTTTGTTTTTGATTTGTTTTGTTTTTGTTTTGGGTATCTAACCATTTTGCAGGAAATAGCTTGAGGAGTTCATCATCATATCAGGTGCTTTCTTTCATTTTTCCCTTGTTCTTTCATTTCAAGAATTGTCTTTGATTCTCACATACATTTGTTTGAACATTGAGGACAATGTTAACTTTAAGTTGGGGGGAGTATTGATTGTGTTATGAACTGTGTGTTGCTTCTTGTTGAGTGGTTTAGAAACCATTTGTAATTAATTAAAAAAAAAAAAAAAAAAAATTGTTTGGTTTGCAATGATGTCTTTGATTTATGCTATACTCACATGCATCTTTGTTATCTTTGAAAATCTTATTGAACTTTGAACTTTGGTTTGAAGTCATTAGTGAGATTAAGCATATGAACACATGATTATTTGATTGAGATATTTGAACATGGTCATCTATTGCTTGTTTTTAAGTATTAAGTGTTACACTTGTACACCTTAAACTAAGCATTAGCACACTAACATGTAATCTGTGGGAAATGAGATATGCATCCAATTGTTACTAAATTAAAAGTGGTTGACTTGTTAGTTGATTAGCCTTGGCATAAAGAAGAAAAAAAAAATTGAAATAGCTAACCATGAGAGCCTATGTCAAAAGAGGTAAACAATTCACATGGTTGAGATATGAGTGACTAGTCTAGCTTCGTAGCCTTTTTGACTCAAGTAAGTAAACTCTTAAGGGGTGTCTCTACACCTAGTGCCCCTTGAGCCAACTGGTTCGGGAGTCATTGGTCTAACACTTGATACATGGGTCAATTAGAAAGCTTAATGAAGTTAGACATTGCACAGTCCTCACATAAAAAAATAAAAGAAAAAAAAAAAAAAAAGCTTCTATGCCTTGGTTGATTATTCTAATGAGAATTCCATTGTCCTTCATGATTATATTGGAAAGATATTGAAGTCCCATGATTCTAAGTTAGTTCACTTCACACATCAAGGAACTTGTGTAGCTTTTAATGCTTAATTTCAAGTGATTGTGGCCTAGTTAGAATTTCTAAAGATTTGAAATTGAGGTTGACTTGTTTAAGCTTGCTAATGATTGAAAACCATTGTTTGTGTGACACTTTATTCTCATTTGATAGCATGATGTTGTATGTATTTACTGTGAATCAAGACTGAGCATTTGATAGCGTTTGTGGGTATCACTTCTAGTAAACCTTCACGAGACTATAACTCGTCCACTAAGGACACCTAGGGGTTTAAAGGCTTATTGCATATGCTAAATGCAATCGAAAGTGCCAGCGAAAATGACTTTGTTAGTTTGTTTTCATTTGTGTTTTGTTGTTTTCATTGTTTTTAGTTTGTTAGGGACTAGCAAAATTCAGGTTAGGGGGGTGTGATAAGTCATGAAATATGACTTATTTACATGTATTTTGGAGAGATTCTATTGGGGTTGTGTTACATTTTATGTCTAATTACACTTAAATGGATGTTTGTTGTTCAATTCATTGAATTACATGACTTATGTATTTAAGTGTATTAATTTAATCCATTATATGTTAATTTGGGCTATGTTTGATTGTAGGCACAAGCTAGATCAGATTGGAGTTAGAGATCACAAGCTGGAAGGAGTAAAAGAGAATAAAAGAGGTGCAAATTAATGTTTGAAAAGAAAAATAAAAACAAAGCCCACAAGCCCACAAGGCCCACATGGCCACCAAAGCCCACAAGCTCACACTTTCCCTTCCTACCGCATCACACAAGATCACTACTCAAAGGAGCTTTAATGAAGTTCACGTGGGAGCCTTACTTTGGCAATGGATTGCACATCCTCAACATTTACCCGCATTACACTGGATCATTTGGAGCCTTAAGTGAATTTTTACTTGCCGTGGATTGCATTGCATGTTTCTCCCGCGATGCACTAGATTATTTTTCCATTGGTGCCCTAAATGAAAGAAGCGTGGATAGCAACTTGGGAGTAGTAGCCGCCTGGGAGCATTAATTATTATTTTTTAGTTTTCTTTCTAGTTTTCTCTTTAGTTTTCTCTAGTTTTCTTTTTTCTTAGTCATGATTAGCTAAGCCTCTTGCTAGGACTAGGGGCTATGTTTTTTGTGTAAAGGTATGAATACTTGTAGTCCCTTCTATTTTTAATGTTAAATACAGTTGATTGTTAATTATTTTATTCCTATTAATCCTATTAATGTATGTTTTATTCCGTACTTTCTATAAGTTCAATAATGTTTTTCTTATGATTAAAGGGGAATATTGCATGGTTTTAATTAGGTTTTGTGTTATATAAATTGAAAGGTCTTTCTAATTATTACTCTAGCCACTTTATTTTCTCCGGTAATATAGTGTTCTTGAGTTTTATTAGTTCAATCATATCAAGAGCTTTTTAAAAGGAAAATAATCAACTTGTAAACTGTTATTAGAACAAGGTTTTTAACCAGGATTACAAGGAATCATACTAGTATAGAGAAAACACCCCAAAACCCTAGTGCCTTTTTACATATATTCTTTACAAAATTTCCACAAATCAAATCTATTTTACCCTTCTTGCATATTGAATTACATTATCTTTTGAAAAAACAAACTCCCTGAGAATCAACAACCCCTTACATGTACTACAAGGTACTGCTTATTATTGAGTGACATCAACAATTGCTCACTATTAAGCTTGACTATACTATTCAGCCAAAAAAAAGCTTGATTGTACTTTTTGATTGGAAATCAGTCGATAGTTTGCCTAATGAGTCGTTCCAATATAGGCCGCCTACATTTTGATTGATCATCCCGCATTTCCAACTTTACCATTTGTGTCTATATTACAGCATCAATGTCATATGATCAAGAAGCAAAAATTAGATTTTCAATACAGTATCACTTTTGTTTTTATTTCAACTTAAATTCTCCGAATAGAACTTACACAAAGAATTGGATAATATTATTGGAGTTATAAGAGTAGTGACAATATCATTTGCCTCTAATATTTCTATCCATTGACTGTTATCATCTGTATTTAAACTATTTATCTGAAGTGACAACTGCTCACTGTTAAGCTTGACTATACTATTCAGCCAAAAAAAAGCTTGACTGTACTTTTTTATTGGAAATCAGTCGATTGTTTGCCTAATGAGTCGTTCAAATATAGGCCGCCTACATTTTGATTGATCATCCTGCATTTCCAACATTACCACTTGTGTCTATATTACTATATCAATGTCATATGATCGAGAAGAAAGATTAGATTTTCAATACAGTATCACTTTTGTTTTTATTTCAACTTAAATTCTTCGAATAGAACTTACACAAAGAATTGGATAATATTATTGAGTTATAAGAGTAGTGACAATATCATTTGCCTCTAATATTTCTGTCCATTGACTGTGATCATCTGTATTTAAACTATTTATCTGAAGTGACGACTTCTCACTGTTAAGCTTGACTATACTATTCAGCCAAAAAAAAGCTTGACTATACTTTTTGATTGGAAATCAGTCGATTGTTTGCCTAATGAGTCGTTCAAATATAGGCCATCTACATTTTGATTGATCATCCCGCATTTCTAACATTACCACTTATGTCTATATTACTATATCAATGTCATATGATCGAGAAGAAAGATTAGATTTTCAATACAGTATCACTTTTGTTTTTATTTCAACTTAAATTCTTCGAATAGAACTTACACAAAGAATTGGATAATATTATTGAGTTATAAGAGTAGTGACAATATCATTTGCCTCTAATATTTCTGTCCATTGACTGTTATCATCTATATTTAAACTATTTATCTGAAGTGACAACTGCTCACTGTTAAGTTTGATTATACTATTCATCCAAAAAAAAGCTTGACTGTACTTTTTGATTGGAAATCAGTCTATTGTTTGCCTAATGAGTCGTTCAAATATAGGCCGCCTACGTTTTGATTGATCATCCCGCATTTCCAACATTACCACTTGTGTCTATATTACTGTATATATTATTGTATTGGAAATCAGTCTATTGTTTGCCAATGATTTCCAGTGACAATATCATTGAAAATTAATCTATTGTTTGTCTAATGAGTCGTTCAAATATAGGCTGCCTATATTTTGATTGATCATCCCGCATTTCCAACATTATCACTTGTATCTATATTACTGTATATATTACTGCATCAATGTCATATGATCGAGAAGCAAAATTAGATTTTCAATATAGTATCACTTTTGTTTTTTGTTTCAACTTAAATTCTCCGATTGAGACAACTATGAGTGGTGTGTCCTATTTACATTTAGGATGACTGAAGGTTTGCGTGTGACATCAAAGCATGTGTTTAGCTACGATGCTTTTAAGACATAAAGAGGGTTTGCTTAGGAGAATATCTTCATTCTTTTTGGTTTATTGGTGGGTGGATCCCGCTTTACACAGAATAGTGGGGTATCTTTTTTGGGTCTTAGGCAGCTAGTGTATAGCATAGCCATCAGATCATGGAAGCACATGATAATCAGGGACCCATATAAAGTGGTCCATATATACGTGTTGATTTTCCAGCATGGGAGCTCATGCATGTTTGTTTGTCCATATAAAAAAGTTAAAGATAATCGACACATGCAAATAAAGTCAAAATAGTGTCAAAATCGCGCTTTGATTTTCTGAGATAATGTCAGGAATGATGCTTTTTAATCTATTTGCGATAACACATGCTTATCGGTTGGAACTCAGTCATTCTTTGTGGTGCTTTTGTTTTTGGGATCAGGACAATATTGGTCTTGTTGTATTCTGTGATTGAACCATTGCCATTTAGAACATAGAGCACAGTCTCAGTAACATCTCTTCCTATAATGGCCCAGTATTTTTGAAAGAAAATTGCCGACATACCGTCTGGTCCAGGGGCTTTTGTGGGATACATTTGTTGCAAAGCTTTGTGGACTTCTTCGGACGTAAATTCTCTACTGAGTTGATCGTTCATTTATTGTGTTACTTTTGGTAAAATAGCTCGGACTCCATCTTGAATTTGGCTTGGCTCTGATGTAGTGAAAGATTGTCAAAAAAGCTCACCGCTATTTGCTTTATATCATGTTGGTTTTCCATCCACTGGCCGGCTATGTTGTAGATTCCACGAGTCTCATTTCTTTGCCTGCGTTAGGAAGCTTTTACATGGAAGTAGCGAGTATTTTTGTCCCCTTCTGTTAGCCATTGGACCTGCGCTCGCTGTCTCCACATGTGTTCCTCTCTTGCCATCAGCTCATTTAGTTGCCTTTTATTTTGGCTAAATGGTATAGTCAAGCTTAACAGTGAGCAGTTGTCATCTGTATTTAAACTATTTATCTGAAGTGACAACTGCTCACTGTTAAGCTTGACTATACTATTCAGCCAAAAAAAAAGCTTGACTGTACTTTTTGATTGGAAATCAATCTATAGTTTGCCTAACGAGTCATTCAAATATAGGCCGCCTACGTTTTGATTGATCATCCCGCATTTCCAACATTACCACTTGTATCTATATTACCATTGGAAATCAGTCTATTGTTTGCGTGACAATATCATTGAAAATTAGTCTATGATTTGCCTAATGAGTCGTTCAAATATAGGCCGCCTACATTTTGATTAATCATCCCACATTTCCAACATTACCACTTATGTCTATATTACTGTATATATTACTGCATCATATGATCCAGAAGCAAAATTAGATTTTCAAAATATAGTATCACTTTTGTTTTTGTTTCAACTTAAATTCTCCGATTGAGACAACTATGAGTGGTGTGTCCTATTTACATTTAGGATGGCTGAAGGTTTTTGTCCTATTTGGGTTTTTTTCTTTGCTGCAAAGTCTCTAGGATTTTTCCTTTCTTTGCTGCAAAGTCTGGTATGGAGTTTGATGAGTTTGGGTTTAGTTTCATGAATGGATAATTGGGGTCTGAATGCTAGAGAGAAAAGAATATTAAAAAAAATTGTAAGATTATTTTAATATGATGTATTGTAAAATGAAGAGTGGGATGTGTAGTGTTTTGTAAAAGTTGATAAGTAAAATAAAAAAGTGGGTTTTTAAAGAGGTAAAATGCAAAAATTATATCTAACGGGATGTGAATGCTCTTAGTGTTTAACCTTGACCATTCATGTCCTTTTTTTTGCGAATCGATGGGATATACGTAACATGTGGGCCTTACTCATCCCCTCAAATTTTAGTGTGAAAATAACATTGCATTTGGAAAATAGTGCTCGTACATATACTTTACACCATGTTCAATGTAAGTATATTAGCCATCATCACATGGGCATGGGGTTCAGCAACATTGATGGGTTTGGGGCCAAAACTTTTCTGATTTTTTATAATCAACACACACACACACACACATATATATATTAAAAGTTTTAGGAGTTAGCCCAAGTTATTTATCTTCGAATTCAAGAATTAGTCTCTTCAAAATTAGGGATAAAGCTATTTATCTTAGGATAAAACTTATGTACAGTTCCTTAGGTTAGGTGCATTAGGTTTTCCAATTAAATTCAAGCACATGGTTGCATTAACTACTGAAACACAAACAATGTTATCTTTTCCAAGAATATTTAAATTCAATGTATTTAAATTGAACTAAGTTAGACCTAAGGAACTGTACCTAAGTTTTACCCTTTATCCTAAACCCCTTAGAAACTGCAATACAACCTTGTACACATGTTTAAATTTTTTAGTCTAAACCCCTTAGAAACTGTAGTCTTCTTCACTAGATACAATCACATAGTACAACCTTGTACATGTTCTCATGGAAAGCGATGCAATAGTACTGCCTATAAAAAAGGAGGATTAAATTTTTTGCTATAAAGATTATAATAGATTAATTCTTTTTCTTAAAGAATTAACGTTAAGCTAATTTCAATAAAAGATACTAAGGTTTGTATCTTTTTTTTTTCATATTCACGTATGTAGAATACATGTATTTATGTATATATGTATTTGTGTATATATATACTTTACATTTGTCTTGATGGGTGTATCAATACTGGAGGTACAATAATTTAACAAATAGAAAAACTGACTAGAAAATAAAAAGGCTAAATCTTTTGAGAGTTGTCCGAACAGAGCTTGCACTTCTTGCACTAATGAACAAAAGAAATGGAAAAAAGGCCTCGTTAGATCCTTAGTCAACCCAGTGGAGGTTGGCCTTTAATTCTCCTATGCTTTTGTTAGTTATGAACTAAAACAAATATATTAAATCCACAAAGAGAGGCTCAGGGGAGTGTTTTTACGTACCTCATTAATGTGATCTATTCATCAACTTATAACCCTATCCATTGTGGGATATTTTAAGATATTTATTTATTCCTCTCTTTCCATAATCTTCCTTCTGCCAGCATTGATAATTGTTTAGACAACAGCTCATAATTGTCTGTTTTAGGCTTAATCCAGAAGATGCATTTAATATTCTTTCTGAGAGATATTTCCTGCATTAAATGCTGCATTTCCAGAATAATCCCAGTTTTTTTTTAATATTGATCGAGCAGGACTTCTACTGACCAACCCGAACAAGCACCTGGTTTGGCAAAGACCGAACATAATGGACTAGTTCGGTCACGACCGAACTATAAATAGATTGATCCAGAAATTTTTTTTCTGATTCGATCATTCACTTGTTACTTTCAAATTATATCCCCTACAAATTGCATAATTTGGCCCTTCTAAATTCGTTGCTACACATGGACATGTTAGAAGTGGATTAAAATTTATTACTAAAAGTTATCATTGACTTTTAATTAATCTCTATATTGCACAAACATGTAACATCGTACCAATATATTATAAAGCACCCCACTTAATCCACTTGGACCACTTCCCCTCTTTTTAATAATTTAGAAAAGTATATAAATAGACAAAAAAAAAAAAACTTAGTAGCTATCCTCTATAACTTTTACGTAAAGTTTTATGCACAAATTTTGCCTTTAATATTTCTGTCTATTGACTGTTATCATTTGTATTTAAACTATTTATTTGAAGTGACAACTGCTCACTGTTAAGCTTGACTATATTATTCAGCCAAAAAAAAGCTTGACTGTACTTTTTGATTGGAAATCAAGTAATTGTTTGCCTAATGAGTCGTTCAAATATAAGCCGCCTACATTTTGATATGCACAAACTTTGCCTCTAATATTTTTGTCCATTGACTGTTATCATCTGTATTTAAACTATTTATCTGAAGTGACAACTACTTACTGTTAAGCTTGACTATACTATTCAGCCAAAAAAAAAAAGCTTGACTGTACTTTTTGATTGGAAATCAATCAATTGTTTGCCTAATGAGTCGTTCAAATATAGGCCGCTACATTTTGATATGCACAAACTTTGCCACTAATATTTTTGTCCATTGACTGTTATCATCTGTATTTAAACTATTTATCATCTATCTTGTTTTTAGCTCTAGTTGGTCATGTAGTTTGAATTTCTTGTGAATTCTGGCAATGATATTTTTCTTTGTTTTATGTTTTCCTACAGTGGTATCAGAGCAAGGTTCTTAATACAATTTCTCTAATAAGAATTGTGTTAACCATGGTTTTGTAAAGGATGTCGGTATGAGAGAAAAAGAGAATTAACTGTCTTGTGCATGGTGGAAAAAATACATTCACTGTCATGGATATTTATGAAATTGCTAGTGTGACTAACGGGCAATCTTGATTTTATAAAAGCACCGGTGAGATGTTATGGTATTATGTGCAACATTATGGTGTTGGGTGCAACAGAGGAATTCTTGGTGGCTACGTGGTGAAAATTTGGATGGTATGACTTGTGATGGTGATTTACATGACTAGGCAGCCAACGAAACCATCCAATAAATAACGATCTAGACGCAAAGAGAAATCGGGACAGACCAAAGAGAGATCAAGCGCGCAAGGAATCGATCTTTGGCATTCAAAGCCAAGACCGAGTCGCGGCCCAAGTCAGTTGACACCAGAAGCGTCGATCGCGTTGCCTACAACCATCGTTCGCCAAGAACCAACCTAGTGATGCATAACCAGTGGCTCTCATCGCTGGTGCGAAGAGGGGACTGTTGCCTACTGTTGCCTACTTAATGGGTCACCGTCAAGTAAGTAGGCCATGATAGAAAAGTTCAACTCCATTGCTATGCGAGTATATGTTTTACCCATGCATCATTTTTTAAATTTTCAATCACGTGGGCCAAGATGTTTGTATTCTATTTTAATCTTTTTTCTTTTTTTTTTTTTTTGATTTGAAAAACATGTAATTAATCGGTGGATGATATTTGAGTGTGTGGAGCCTAGCTATTAATGCTTAAGAAGAATTAAACCATGCCGATCCTTTTTCATATATATTTAAACTATTTATCTGAAGTGATAACAGCTTACTGTTAAGCTTGACTATACTATATCTAGCCAAAAAAAGTTTGACTGTACTTTTTTATTGGAAATCAGTCTATTGTTTGCCTAATGAGTCATTCAAATATAGGCCGCCTACATTTTGATTGATCATCCCACATTACCATTAGTGTCTATATTACTACATATATTACTGCATTGGAAATTAGTCTATTGTTTGCCTAATGATTTCCAGTGACAATATCATTGGAAATCAGTCTATTATTTACCTAATGAGTCGTTCAAATATAGGCCACCTACATTTTGATATGCACAAACTTTGCCTCTAATATTTCTATCCATTGACTGTTATCATCTGTATTTAAACTATTTATCTGAAGTGATAGCTACTCACTGTTAAGCTTGACTATACTATTCAGCCAAAAAAAAGCTTGACTGTACTTTTTGATTGAAAATCAGTCGATTGTTTGCCTAATGAGTCATTCAAATATAGGCCGTCTACATTTTGATATGCACAAACTTTGTCTCTAATATTTCTATCGATTGACTGTTATTATCTGTATTTAAACTATTTATCTGAAGTGACAACTGCTCACTGTTAAGTTTGACTATACAGCCAAAAAAAAGCTTGACTGTACTTTTTGATTGGAAATCAATTTTCAATCACGTGGAACAAGATGTTTGTATTCTATTTTAATCGGTGGAGCCTAGCTATTAATGCTTAAGAAGAATTAAACCATGCCGATTGAGATGGTTGATGTTGACACACATGGATGGCCTTGATATATGGTGATGAAGAATGGTTAAAATGTGTACATATAATAAACAAATGAAAGAACATTACAGAAGGTCATGTTTTTATTGAAGCTTTGGGAAAAGTAATACTTGACTTTACGTGAAGTAAAGGGCTGTTGGGTTCCATGGTTTGGGCATGTTCTCAAATTCAAAGACAAAATTACAGCGTTTGGAGTTAAGGAAATACTCCAGGAGAAATGTTCGTTATATCAAATGAAGCAAGTTGTGAGGGATAAGATCACCGATGCACTCAAGGTGGTTATAGACCAGAATTTTCATTCTAGTGAACTGTAAGTTGGTAATTTAATAGTGCCCTATATTTAATTATTAAAAAAAATAAATCTCTGTAAGTTGCCTCTAATATTTCTGTCCATTGACTGTTATCATCTGTATTTAAACTATTTATCTGAAGTGACAATTGCTTACTGTTAAACTTAATTATACTATTCAGCCAAAAAAAAGCTTGACTATACTTTTTAATTGGAAATCAGTCGATTGTTTGCCTAATGAGTCGTTCAAATATAGGCTGCCTACATTTTGATATGCACAAACTTTGCCTCTAATATTTCTGTCAATTAACTGTTATCATTTGTATTTAAACTATTTATCTGAAGTGACAACTGCTCACTGTTAAGCTTGACTATACTATTCAACCAAAAAAAAGCTTGACTGCACTTTTTGATTATAAAACAGTCTATTGTTTGCCAAATGAGTCGTTCAAATATAGGCCGCCTACGTTTTAATTGATCATCCCGCATTTCCAACATTACCACTTATGTCTATATTACTGTATATATTACTGTATTGGAAATCGGTCTATTGTTTGCCTAATGAGTCGTTCAAATATAGGCCGCCTACATTTTGATTGACCATCCCGCATTTCCAACATTATCACTTGTGTCTATATTACTGTATATATTACTCCATCAATGTCATATAATCCAGAAGCAAAATTAGATTTTCAATATAGTATCACTTTTGTTTTTGTTTCAACTTAAATTCTCCGATTGAGACAACTATGAGTGGTGTGTCCTATTTACATTTAGGATGACTGAAGGTTTGCGTGTGATATCAAGCTATCAAGCATGTGTTTAGCTACGATGCTTTTAAGGGTCTGAGCCTTTAGCTCTTTCTCTCTCTCTCTCTCTCTCTCTCTCTCTCTCTCTCTTTTTCACATTTAGATTTTTTAAAAACAGTGCTTTTTAACGAAACTTGAGCTTTTAGATCCCAGATGCTGCATTCATTGAGGCTTCTGAAAGGTGGTAAAATTAGTGTGAAAAATAAATGATTAAGTAGGGGATGCCACAGGTGTTGGTCAGTAAGACATACAGAGGGTTTGCTTAGGAGAATATCTTTATAGTACTTTTCTGTCATCTTTCTATCCATTGTCTGAATTTTGGCTGTGTCTGCGATGCTTCTCGGCTTTCATCCTCATCAACTAGCATCTTCTTTTGCCACTCTCTTTTTCTTTTTTGTTTTCAAAAAACCAAAACGCAAATAGTGTATAGCTTTTGATATTGCAGAAAATGAAAAGACTGCGTTAATTCTGAGAGAATAGAAAGGGTGTATGTGTATATATGTGGGGTCCATAGAAAACGCGTTAGGTGTAGCAGAAACACTGAAACAGGGGTCCACAACGCGGAGTTCGTTGAGCTGAGCCATCGGATCACGGAAGCACATGATAATCAGGGACCCATATAAATCGGTCCCTGTATACGTGTCGATTTTCCAGCATGAGAGCTCATGCATGTTTGTTTGTAGGCGATCATGACGAGTGGTCTGTAACTGCTTAAACCTAGGTGATGATGCCTCGTGAGTTGTGAGTCTCTGCCTGTGCTTTTGTCCATATAAAAAAGTTAATGATTTCGACACATGCAAGTAAAGTCAAAATAGTGTCAAAATCACCGCTTTTGACACTATGGACCCATTGCAACCAAATCTTATCTTGCAATATCACCGCTTTCTTCTTGATACGTCACCAGTTCCACCCCAGCCAGGACATTTTTGCTTCATCACCCCTTTGTCCCCACCAGAACTTCCTTGTCAAGCTTTCCATCGCTGTACATAGTACCTTAGGTAATTAGAAATAACTCATGGCATAAGGAGGAATTGCCTGTACCACTGACTTGATAAGGATTTCTCTTCCCTCATGGGATAAAAGCTTTTCCTTCCAGCCACTGAGCTTTCGAATTAGTCTCTCTTTGATCTCCTTGAATACCATAGTTTTTGAACTCCCAATAATCGTCGGAAGTCCCAAATATTCGTTGGGGTGGGCATCCCTCATTTTGGCAAACATCTCTTTAATCTCTCTTAGGAAATTCAGCGGAGTATTGCGACTAAAGTGGATGGAAGATTTGTCCATATTGATTTTCTGGCCCGATCTTTTTCATATGTATTTAAATTATTTATCTGAAGTGAAAGCTTGATTATACTATTCAGTCAAAAAAAGTTTGATTGTACTTTTTAATTGGAAATGGGTCTATTGTTTGTCTAATGAGTCGTTTAAATATAGGTCGTTTATATTTTGATTGATCATCCTGCATCTCCAACATTACCACTTGTGTCTATATTATTGTATTGGAAATCAATCTATTGTTTACCTAATGATTTTTAGTGACAATATCATTGGAAATCAGTCTATTATTTGTCTAATGAGTCGTTCAAATATAGGTTGTCTACATTTTGATTGATCATCCTGCATTTCTAACATTACCACTTGTGTCTATATTACTGCATATATTAGTGCATCAATGTCATATGATCAAAATTAAATTTTCAATATAGTATCACTTTTGTTTTTATTTCAACTTAAATTCTTCGATTGAGACAACTATGAGTGGTGTGTCCTATTTACATTTAGGATGACTGAAGGTTTGTGTGTGACATCAAGCATGTGTTTAGCTATGATGCTTTTAAGGGTCTGAGCCTTTAGCTCTTTCTCTCTCTCTCTCTTTTTTTTTCACATTTGGATTTTTTAAATACAGTGCTTTTTAACGAAACTTGAGCTTTTAGATCCCAGATGCTGCATTCATTGAGGCTTCTGAAAGGTGGTAAAATTAGTGTGAAAAATAAATGATTAAGGAGGGGATGCCACAGGTGTTGGTCAGTAAGACATACAGAGGGTTTGCTTAGGAGAATATCTTTATAGTACTTTTCTGTCATCTTTCTATCCATTGTCTGAATTTTGGCTGTGTCTGCGATGCTTCTCGGCTCTCATCCTCATCAACTAGCATCTTCTTTTGCCACTCTCTTTTTCTTTTTTGTTTTCAAAAAACCAAAACGCAAATAGTGTATAGCTTTTGATATTGCAGAAAATGAAAAGACTCCGTTACTCATCAAAAAAAAAAAAGAAAAGACTCCGTTAATTCTGAGAGAAGAGAAAGAGTGTATGTGTATATATGTGGGGTCCATAGAAAGCGCGTTATAGAACTAGGTGTAGGAGAAACACTGAAACAGGGGTCCACAACGCGGAGTTCGTTGAGCTGAGCCATCGGATCATGGAAGCACATGATAATCAGGTACCCATATAAAGTGGTCCCTGTATACGTGTCGATTTTCCAGCTTGGGAGCTCATGCATGTTTGTTTGTAGGCGATTATGACGTGTGGTCTGTAACTGCTTAAACCTAGGTGATGATGCCTCGTGAGTTGTGAGTCTCTGCCTGCGCTTTTGTCCATATAAAAAAGTTAAAGATTTCGACAGGTGCAAATAAAGTCAAAATAGTGTCAAAATCTCCGCTTTTGACAGTGTGGACCCATTGGAACCAAATCTTATCTTGCAATATCACCGCTTTCTTCTTGATACGTCACCATTAGTAGGCAACAGTCGCCTCTTCGCACACCAGCGATGAGAGCCACTGGTTATGCATCACTAGGTTGCCACCTTCAAACATCAACATCAAATATAAATTATAGAGGCTTCACTCTACTGCGGTGGATTCCATTTCACACCTCCTCCTCACTCAATTAGATGTTGACATCTCTTTTTTACTTGATGGCACTTCACATGCACTGCACACCGTTTAAGTGTGTTAATAATTATGGGTCTTTGTTTCTCTTTTTATACGGTGAAGCTCTTAAAAAACTATCAAAAAAGTTGAAATTTTAAGGAAACAAAAAATAACAATGATTTCTACCCATCTTACTCTATAATCTACATTATTATATAGCTGTCAAATTTATTACCAAATTATTGATGTTCTTTTAATTTAAAATCCTAACTTATTTTCACCGTCAATTTAAGTATAATTTTTTGATGTTGCCCCGAGCCTGTATTACAAGAGCCGAGCTCGTTTGATGTTGCCCATTGGTCGGTTCTCTTAGCCGATCTCTCATAGGGATCGGTATGTTGTGACGAAGTCACCACTGAAATCCTTCCTACGACGACCTCTTTAGAGGGCCTGTATGATGTGCCAGAGGAAGGGCTCCTAGCCGAACTCCTTGATACCCGATGAACCACGGAATGGGGATGTCGTGAGGACAACGGTGCCCCAGACATCTTGACAATTTTTGAAGACTTTCAGACTTCTATTTTAAAGAAAGCTTTCCTCACAGACGATGCCAATTGGAGGTACAATAATTTAACAAATAGAAAAACTGACTAGAAAATAAGAAGGCTGAATCCTTTGAGAGTTGTCCGAACAGAGCTTGCACTTCCTGTGCTAATGAACAAAAGAAATGGAAAAAAGGCCTCGTTAGATCCTTGGTTAACCCAATGGGGGTTGGCCTTTAATTCTCCGATTCTTTTGTTAGTTATGAATTGAAACAAATATATCAAATCCAAAAAGAGAGACTCAGTGAAGTTTTTTTACGTACCTCATTAATGTGATATGTTCATTAACTTATAACCGTATCCATTGTGGGATATTTTAAGATATTTACTTATTCCTTTCTTTCCAGAATCTTCCTTTTGCCATTATTGATGAATGTTTAGACAACAGCTCATAATTGTCTGTTTTAGGCTTAATCTAGAAGATGCATTTAATGTTCTTTCTGAGAGATATTTCCTGCATTAAATGCTGCATCTTTCTTTGCTGCAAAGTCTGGTCTGGAATTTGAAGAGTTTGGGGTTTTTTCTTTGCTGCAAAGTCTCTAGGATTTTTCCTTTCTTTGCTGCAAAGTCTGGTATGGAGTTTGATGAGTTTGGGTTTTGTTTCATGAATGGATAATTGGGGACTGAATGCTAGAGAGAAAAGAATATTAAAAACAATTATAAGATTATTTTAATATGATGTAATAAAAAATGAAGAGTGGGATGTGTAGTGTTTTGCAAAAGTTGATAGATAAAATAAAAAAATGGGTTTTTGAAGAGGTAAAATGCAAAAGTTATACCAAACGGGATATGAATGCTCTTAGTGTTTAACCTTCACCATTCATGTCCTTTTTTTTGCGAACCGATGGGATATACGTAACGTGTGGGCCCTCCTCATCCCCTCAAATTTTAGTGTGAAAATAACGTTATATTTGGAAAATAGTGCTCATACATATACTTACACCATGTTCAATGTAAGTATATTAGCCATCATCACATGGGCATGGGGTTCAGCAACATTGATGGGTTAGGGGCCAAAACTTATTTATCTTCGAATTCAAGAATTAGTCTCTTCAAAATTAGGGATAAAGCTATTTATTTTAGGGGAAAACTTAGATACAGTTCCTTAGGTTAGGTACATTAGATTCTTCAAATAAATTCAAACACATGGTTGCATTAATCAATGAAACACAAACAATGTTATCTTTTCCAAGAATATTTAAATTCAATGTATTTGAATTGAACTAAGTTAGACCTAAGGAATTGTACCTAAGTTTTACCCTTTATCCTAAACCCCTTAGAAACTGAAATACAACCTTGTACACATGTTTAAATTTTTTAGTCTAAACCCCTTAGAAACTGTAGTCTTCTTCACTAGATACAATCACATAGTACAACCTTTTACATGTTCTCATGGAAAGCGAAGCAATAGTACTGCCTATAAAAAAGGAGGATTAAATTTTTTGCTATAAATATTATAATAGTGTAGGTGGGATTTTTTCGGGATAATATAGGAAAAGCTGGTTAACACTAAACAATAATGTATTTACCGAACATGGTCCGAACACAAGAGATTTTGTTCCGAACAGGATGGATTCTTCAAGCCTGCGAAATAGAGAAAGAAATGTTCAGAAAACCTTGGTTAACCCAGTGGGGGTTAACCTATGATTCTCCGATGATTTTGTCAGTAATCCCATAACTTCCAAAGAAAAATGTGTTTTATCTCTCCTTTTTCTAACTGTATTTCTCAGATATAATTGTAATTCTGGAACTACCGTTTCTTCTTTATTTTTTCCTATTTATATGCCATTTTTTATAAAGATCTTATTCCTTTTTTCCTTTATCCTCCTCCTCCTTCTTTCAGGACATTAATGTATCTCTGTTTTACAGCCCATTTGGTTCAGAGTCATCCTGACATTAACCTGATATTTTGCTTAACATTTAATGCAATGGATTGGGTTTAAATTCACTTTACATTTAATATTTTATAGTTACCTGATATTTAATCCGTTCTTAATATAATATTAAGAAGGAAATCTTTAAGCCTTGTCATCAATTCAAACCTTTAACATGTGCTTTGAACCTAACCGAACAGATTCGACGTGCAAGATCTGTTCGGTTAATGACCGAACACGTGGCTTAAATTAATAATTATATTGCCCGAATAAAATTTTCCCCTCCAATTACCCCCTGATTTCGGCTTCTTCTTACGCATAGTGAAGGAGTCGGAATCAATAACACGCTTCTCCAAAAATGAGTTTAATACGCCACCTACTGACTCGCGCCTTTCCAAGAAAATAAACTGAAACGGCGGGACTTTTGGGGGGAAAAGATATTTATCTTTCAAATCCAACATCATTACCTATCCCCTCACAATTTTCACTGCCTTTTCCCTTTCTCCTTCCTTTGAGCGTCTGTTCTCTCCAAGCTTCCCGGCGTCCTTTGCTACGGTTTCTGATAACGCCTCCGCGTAAGTTTTCTTTCCCATTTTTATATTTGTTAAGTTTCCAAAAATTCTTTAGTTAGATTCACATGGCTAGAGCCCAAACTAGATCTAGGGCGAGCAAATTAGCTCGGCTAGTAAACTCCGAAGCGAGTATGACTCGATTCAGAGAGTTGTATAGGGTTCCTTCGTCTATTCGTTTAGCGTACTGTAACTTAGATGACCTCCCCGTAATAAACAAAGATGAAATTTTGCTGCCAATAATGGCGGTGGTTGAAGGTGGAGTGAGATTTCCACTCCATCCTTTACTCGTAAATCTTCTCCTAATTGTCAACGCCACCCCCTCTCAAGTATCCCTTAACTTTTTCCGAATAATCATGGGAGTAGTAGCCCTAAATCGTATTTTGGGGGTTAATCTGAGAGTCGGGGAAATTTTCCATGTTTACCAGTATGTGTGTCCGGGAGAAGAGTCTAGGATCTTGTGCCATCTAAAAGCCAAAAACATCCACAATAAACTGGTAAACGGCCTCCCGGACACCAACAAAGGGTACGACAAAGACTATCTGAGAGTCTCGGGCGATTGGTACACGGACTCCAAATGCCGAAGCGACTTCGGAAGCCCAGGTTAGGATTTTCCCTAACAACACCACAAAAATAATCCGAACAGCTTTCCTTAAGACCAAACAGAACCTCATTTTGGTTGTTATATTTATTGTTTTTCGCCCTATTTGTTTATAACTAATAGTTAATGTTTTTGCAGATTCGTCTCGGATAGCACTGTACGAAGGCCAGGCTGATACCGATCTGGTAAAGAGGGTGCTCACAACCAACATCTGCGTCGATTAGAGAGGAGAGCCCCGTTCGGCACCCTTGTTGCTGCGATACGAACCTCATATCAGGTCTTTTCTTGAAGGTCCCACGATTCCGAGATCTCAAGAGGTACGGGTGGAAGCATCTACCCCCAGTTTGGCAGTTCCAGCAGACACAACAACTATTACTGAAGACCCCGAGTTCATTCCGGTCGGCCAAGTTTCAGAAATGGCGCCACCAATCAACCCGTTTGAGCTAATGGCCAGGGGTACTGGTGGGAGCTCGTCCGGCACAGCCAAAACGAGAGGCAAGGGTCGGGGAAAAGGGTCTGGCAAGAAAGGCCAAAAGGTAGTCTCGGATTCCTCCTCGTCCGAGCAAGCTGCTCAAACCACAGTTCAAGAACCTCCCCGACCACTTCCTGTGGTTCATGAAATTGATGAGTCTGATCATGGGGAGGATCTTGCCCCTCCAAAGAAGAAAGGAAGGAGCGAGGCCCTCCAATGCCAGCCGAAGGTGCTTCAGCTAGCTTCGAACCGTGGGTGCCGAGGCTGTTATTCGGTGATGGTCCGATTTCCGTCCATGACACAGTCTTGGACGAGACGGAGCCGGAACTTTCAGCCCATGTTGCTCACGGTTTAGCCCGAGCAGCTTGTCTGCCCGGGGATATGAACCAGTGGGACAGCATGAATTCCGCTCAGATCTTCCGACACGGCACCAGAGGGTTGATGATGGTAAGAAAATACTTGTTTTATTTTTTATAGTTTCACAAATCCTCATACATATTTTATATTGTGACTTCTCTTTTTATCCATTCAGGCTACCCAGAGCACTCTTGCGATGGAGTCGAGGGTCCTTAAAATGACCGACGAACTTCAGAGGAAGAGTGCCGACTATAAAAAACTGGAGGATCAACACTTCGCCAATATCAACATGATGAAGGAGGCCGAGACCCTGGCTCGAGCTGAAGCAGAAAGCAGGAAGAAGGCTGAGGCCCTGGCTCGAGCTGAAGAGGAAAATAGGAAGAAGGCCGAAGCTGAGCTGGCTGAGCTGAAGGAGAAGGTGAGGAAATTAGAGTCCGAATGCATCACCTCCATTGAGAAAGCCATAGAAGATGGCAAGGTTCTAGGGAAGGTTGAAGGAGAGAAGTCAGGGTATGAAGGGGCTATGGAGGAAGCTAGGACTCAATTCCGGATGGTGTTCAACACCGGTTTTAGGAAGGGATGGAAATCTGCCCTGACTAAAACCGAGCAGCCAGAAACATCGGAGCTCTTCCTACGCTCGAACACCCCTATCCCTTATCCCGAGGAGGGTCTCCAGGATTCGGACAACGAAGCACCCGAGGCAGGAGAGGAAGAAGCTGATGACGAGGATGAAGAGGACGACGAGGTCGAAGAGGGGACGGAAACGGGCCGAACACAAGAAGCTCCACAGTCAGCGCCTGTCGAAACAGCAGCTGACTGTCCTGGTCCCTCTTCGGGAAAGTAACCACATGCCATCAGCTTATGTAATAGCTTTAGTTTTGCATTTTCCCCCTTTTTTTTATGTTCTACCTTTTCCCGAACTGAACATTTTAACTTTGGGAAGTTCTGTATATATATTCCTTTTGGTACGCAGTTCAATGTTAAATGTTTTAAGTTCTAATTTGTTTTTATATGCCTATGAATTTTTCTTGCACTGTATGGTACCTTAGAACTAAACACTTGTACAGAAATAACTCCGTATTAGTCATGAACACTTTATTTCCAAAATAACTCCGAACCAACATGAGCATATATTTCAATCCTTATTCTTCCCCTATTTATGTACGTAAATAAAAATGAAATACCAAATACCTTAGTTCGTCCGAAAGAGTCAGCTCCTTCCCTAACACATGTAATTCGGTGCTTCCTGTGAAATTGTAAACCCGAACAACATATGCATAAATATAGTAATCATACATTTCCTCCGAGGCAGTAAAATTCATCCGAACAGTGATTCTCCGACCAAAAATAAGTATACATTACTTCAAAGGTATCCGGTTCCTCCCGAACATATTTTGGATATGTATATGTATCTATAAATGTAAATATAACTGTAAATATGAATATAAATAGGATGCTTAACCACTTCTGCAGAAGTGTTAAGTTCCATTTGAAGTATTCCTCCTTGATATTTTAAGGATGCTTAACCACTCCCCCAGAAGTGTCAAGTTCCTTTCCGAACAATTTTCTTTTGAATAGGATGCTTAACCACTCCCCAAGAAGTGTTAAGTTCCGTTTGAAGTATTCCTCCTTGATATTTTTAGGATGCTTAACCACTCCCCCAGAAGTGTTAAGTTCCTTTTGGGACAGATTTCTTTTGAATAGGATGCTTAACCACTCCCCTAGAAGTGTTAAGTTCCGTTTGAAGTATTCCTCTTTGATACTTTTAAGGGTGCTTAACCACTCCCCCAGAAGTGTTAAGTTAATTTCCGAACAAAACTATCCGGATAGGATACTCATACATTAATATGAAATGACAAGTTCTTTCCGAACAGAATCTGTTCGGATGAAATGCTCAGACATTAATATGAAATGACAAGTTCCGTCCGGACAAATATTTGTGTAAATACAAAATGTCAACAATACCTCCGTCCAACTATCTCATTTAATTTAGAAGAAGTACTTTTTGAGATTACATACATTCCATGGCCTAGGGATAGGCTTTCCCTCCATATCTTCTAATCTGTATGCTCCTACTCCAGCAAATGAAGTTACCTTATAAGGTCCTTCCCAGTTCGGACCGAGCTTGCCATCGTTCGGATTTCGGGTGTTAGCTACCACCTTGCGCAGCACCAAGTCATTAATCTGAAAACTTCTGGGTCTGATATTCCGGTCATACCCCCTTTTCATCTGACGCTGATAAGAAGTCAGCCTAATAGCAGCCATATCTCTCCTTTCTTCTACTAAGTCGAGGTCTTTTCTGGAGATTATCTTCATTTTGTTCGGCATCAAATTCTGTTGTTCGGGTAGTAGGGAGGCCGACTTCCAGTGGGATGACAGCTTCCACACCATATGCCAAAGCAAAAGGAGTTTCTCCGGTCGACCTTCTGTGGGTCGTTCGGTGTGTCCACAGCACACTAGGAAGCTCTTCTACCCATTTTCCCTTTGCCTCTTCCAATCTCTTCTTGATTCCGTCAAGGATTACCTTGTTCGAGACTTCGGCTTGTCCATTGGATTGTGGATAGCCCGGTGTAGAGAAGAAGTTTTTTATACCCAAATCCGAACAAAATCCTTTAAAGACCTTGCCGTCGAACTGAGTTCCATTATCTGATATCACCGCCCAAGGTATTCCAAATCGAGTGATCACATTCTTCCAGAGGAAACGCTTGGCATCCGTGTCCCGAATATGGGCCAATGGCTCGGCTTCCACCCACTTTGTAAAGTAGTCTGTGGCCACAATCAAGAATTTTTTGTTCCCTGGCGCTCGAGGTAAAGGCCCCACAATGTCTATTCCCCACTGAGCAAAAGGCCAAGGACTGGATAGAGGATTAAGCTCCCGAGCAGGTTGATGAATTTTTGGTGCAAATCGTTGGCATTTATCACATGCCTTTACATACCGAACAACGTCACTCTGCATGTATGGCCACCAATAACCCTGTGACATTGCCCGGTGAGCCAATGACCGACCCCCGGTATGACTTCCACAAATGCCCTCGTGAATTTCATACAGCAAGTTATTAACCAAATCCGGGTGAACACAAAGTAAATAGGGTCCAGAAAAGGACCTTTTGTACAGGCTGCCTTCTTTAGATAGCCAATAACCCGGAGCTTTCCTTTTGACAATATCAGCTTCTTTTTGATCTTCAGGCAATTGATTATTCTGCAAATATGCTACGAATGGATCCATCCAACTCGCCACTGGTCTTGCGATACTAAAAACATCCAACTCCACATTATGAGGGCTCGGGGAATCCAGCACTTCCACTGTTACTGTTCTTTCCATATCTGTTTCCTTGGCCGTGGCTAACTTGGCCAAAATATCAGCATGAGAATTATGCTCTCTCCCAATCTGCTCCACCTGAATAAACTCAAACTTAGACATTGAATTTTTAACAGCTCTCAGGTACAACGCCATCCGTTCGTCCCGGGCTTGATACTCTCCTGAAATCTGATTGACCACTAATTGGGAATCACAAAATACCCGTAACCGATCTGCTCCCAATCTCCTGGCACATTTCAACCCAATCAGGAATGCTTCATACTCAGCTTCATTGTTTGATGCCCAAAAATTTAACCTCACAGCCTGTTCTATAATCAACCCTTCCGGAGAGATTAACACTACTCCGGCGCCTGATCCCATGGCATTTGACGCTCCATCCACAAACAGCCTCCATTCTATAGGGACTGAACTAATTTCCGACTCCAGAGAATTGGTCGGCCCATCTTCCGAATCTTTCCCTTGAAACTCAGCCACAAAATCTGCCAAAACTTGTCCCTTAATTGAAGTTCTTGGCTTATATTCCACTCCAAGAGATCCAAGCTGTACTCCCCATCTAGTGATCCTTCCAGAGAAATCCGAACACTGCAACAAAGCCTTGAGAGGTAAATCCGTCAGCACAGTCACCGTAGTGGCTTGAAAATACTGCGGAAGCTTCTTCGCTGCTCGGATTAAGGCCAGGGCAACCTTCTCGAGTGGCAAATATCGAGATTCTGCTTCGGTCATAGTCTTACTTATAAAAAAGATTGGTCTCTGATATTCGGAAGTTTCCCGAACAAGAACCGCACTTACTGCATGCTCCGATACTGCCAAATATAGATAGAGTGGTTCCCCCGGGGAAGGAATAGACAGACAAGGCGGTGAGGAGAGGTAAGCCTTTATATTCTGGAAAGCAACCGAGCAGTCTTTATCCCACAAAAACTTTCTCTTCTTCCCTAACAGCCGGAAGAAAGGACGGCACTTATCGGCCGACCGAGAAATGAAGCGATTGAGAGCAGCTATCATGCCTGTCAAGCGTTGAACTTGCTTTGTATTCTTGGGTTCTTCAAGACTTATCAATGTAGAAATCTGATCCGGGTTAGCCTCAATTCCTCTACTACTGATGATGTGACCCAGGAACTTTCCTGAACGTACTCCGAACAAACATTTCGAAGCATTAAGACGCAATTCGTCCCTTCGGAGAATCTCAAAGACCTCCCTCAAATGAACTAAATGATCCTCCCCTCGGGTACTCTTTACTAACATATCATCAATGTAGACTTCTACAGTTTTTCCAATATGATCTCCGAACATGGTGGTCATCATCCTTTGATAGGTAGCCCCCGCATTTTTCAACCCAAATGGCATCACCTTATAACAAAATGCCCCTCGGGGAGTAATAAAAGACGTCTTCTCCTGATCGGACAAAGCCATGGGAATTTGATGATATCCCTGAAATGCGTCCAAAAAACTCATGCGGTCATGTCCGGCCGCCGAATCAACCAACTGATCTATCCTCGGTAGGGGAAAATGATCTTTAGGACAAACTTTGTTCAGGTCTGTGAAATCAACACAGACTCTCCACTTCCCATTCTTCTTCTGCACCACCACTGTGTTTGATAACCAAGTCGGATATTGAACTGACCGAATTACTTCTGCGGCCAACAATCTTCCGACCTCCTCCATAACTATTTCCGATCTCTCCGGAGCTAATTTTCGACGCCTTTGTTGTACGGGCTTAGCATCGGAAGGTATAGCTAGGGAATGACATGCCAGGTTAGATGATACCCCCGGGGCTTCATAAACCGACCAGGCGAATATGTCTCGAAATTCTTGTAATAAGGTTATCATATCATCTTTATCAGACAGAGATAAATTTACGCCGACCTGAAAATAAAGTTCAGGTTTAGATGCATCAAAATGTACCTTTTCGGGCTCTTCTTGGTTGATGCTTTCCCCACCCACAGTCCCCGGTGACTGTAATTGTCATAAAATCCCAGCTGGATTCACCTTCTCCGGGTGGCCCTTCCTAGCAGCTGCTAAGACACACTGCTTGGCTGCCACTTGGTCGCCACTTATTTCCATTACACCGTCCTTGGTGGGAAACCTCAGCTTCTGATGCAAAGTAGAAGGAATGGCTCTCATCTTGTGTAACCAAGCTTCGCCCCATGATGGCGTTATAGGGTGATGGAGCCTGAATCACTATGAACTCCGTCTGAAGATTGATTGGTCCCGCCAGCACCGGGAGAGTCGTCTTTCCCACTGGAATAGTTGATTCTCCTGAAAACCCGAAGACTGGAGAGCTGTACTCTGACAGATCGGATTTCCCCAGTCCTAACTTCTCAAAAAGCTCCTGGTACATCACTTCAGCGAAGCTTCCCTGATCAATCAGAACTCTCTTAACGTCGTAGTTCCCTATACGAAGTGTTATAACAAGAGGATCATTATGGGGAAGCTGGACATCCTGCAGATCACTATCAGAAAATGAGATAGTCCCATTAACAGATGAGACACGGGCTTCCGAACAAAATCTTGGCACTAAATGAGCAGAATCTGAAATCTCATAACTCTGCCTGAGGTGAAAAGCCTTCTGAAGGTCTGACCGATAAGATGCCGCTCCAATAGGCGTACACAAAGGACTAGGTATTACATGTATCACACCGGTGGGAGCCGTTCCTGGATTTCCTGGTCGACCTGTATTCTCCTTAGTTTTTTCCTGCTCGGTCAAACTGTGATTTACATACTCGCCCAGATGCCCCTCAGAAACCAGTTGGTCCAAATGAGATTTAAACATGTGACAGTTTTCCGTGGGGTGGCCCCGTTCACGATGATAGTGACACATGGGTTTATGATTTCGAGTTTGCGGGATCGCCTGGCAGTTTTTGTGGTCGGACAAAGAAAGGCTCCTCTTTGATCTTCTCAAGGATCCGATAAATCGGCTCCTTAAACACTGTTCTATGTGCCTTGAATGACGGGGCAACGAAGTTGCTTGGGACCGTGGCAACTCTGGGAACTTTGTTCGGTTGGACAGATGATCTGGGATTTGCCAGCCGAACAGGAACTTCGGCTTTAGCTGTAGTGCCGTTATCTCTATCTTCTTCCAACCTTATGAACTGCTCTATCCGAGACATCAACTTCTTCATGTTGCTGGGAGGGCGTTTACTCAAAGACTGACGCAAACCAGAATCGACGGGCAAGCCCAATTTGAAGGTCGAAACCGCCACATCTTCTCCACAACCATCCACCTCATTATAAGTCTCGGAATACCTAGCTGCATAATTTTTTATTGATTCGTTGGGGCCTATTTTCATAGTCATGAGAGCATCCATACCTTTGGGTTTTCGACTGTTCGTTATGAACCTCCCAACAAATGCTTCTGCCATCTGATCCCATGACGAGATCGTACCTCGTCCAATCTGGTTGAACCATCGAAGAGCAACTTCTCCCAAGCTGGAGGGGAACAATTTACACATGAGTGCATCATTGCGTAGAGACAGAGCCATTCTCTGATGGTAATGACCTATATGGGCAACGGGATCTGTTCGGCCATTATACATTTCAAACCCGGGAGCTGTATATCTGGGCGGTAACTTAGCGCACTCTATCTCGTCCGAAAAAGGCGACGAAGAGATCTGGTCAAGCGCCTTCCAGACAGCCCCTTGTCCTCCCCGTTTGGCTCTTCTCTTAGGTACCTTGGGAGGTAAGACACCTCCTCCTGGGTGTTGACTAGGGGGCTTCGAATGAACGGAACCAGGGGCCCTCTTAGTCGGAGATGGTTTTTCTGCCTCAGGTTCAGAGTGTACATTCGAAGATGCTTCAGAACATTCTGGGTTGTTTTTCTCACGCCCTCTCCTCGGCCTTCCTTCTGTTGGAGTCTTATCCCTAACTCGCTTCTTCAAACTGCTTATCTGACGTTGGAGCTCGGCTATGATACTCTGACTGCCTTGAGTTGGGGATCTTGATGAAGATGGAAACATTTAAATTATTCCTTACTGATCTTTGACTCCCAACATTCTGACTAGGATTGGTGTGCATGGAAGGGAAAGTTGAGGTTGAAGACGGTGTATGATGGGATGGTACATAAAATGACCCTGAAGAGGATACCTCAAAACGAGGGGTACTTTGTGATTGGTTGGATGAAGATGGTGGAAAGGCAGGCCCTGAATGTGCCATCAAGAGTGAATTTTGAAATCACTTTAGTGTTAAGAAGCTCCCCACAGACGGCGCCAATTGTAGGTGGGATTTTTTCGGGATAATATAGGAAAAGCTGGTTAACACTAAACAATAATGTATTTACCGAACATGGTCCGAACACAAGAGATTTTGTTCCGAACAGGATGGATTCTTCAAGCCTGCGAAATAGAGAAAGAAACGTTCAGAAAACCTTGGTTAACCCAGTGGGGGTTAACCTATGATTCTCCGATGATTTTGTCAGTAATCCCATAACTTCCAAAGAAAAATGTGTTTTATCTCTCCTTTTTCTAACTGTATTTCTCAGATATAATTGTAATTCTGGAACTACCGTTTCTTCTTTATTTTTTCCTATTTATATGCCATTTTTTATAAAGATCTTATTCCTTTTTTCCTTTATCCTCCTCCTCCTTCTTTCAGGACATTAATGTATCTCTGTTTTACAGCCCATTTGGTTCAGAGTCATCCTGACATTAACCTGATATTTTGCTTAACATTTAATGCAATGGATTGGGTTTTAAATTCACTTTACATTTAATATTTTATTAGTTACCTGATATTTAATCCGTTCTTAATATAATATTAAGCAGGAAATCTTTAAGCCTTGTCATCAGTTCAAACCTTTAACATGTGCTTTGAACCTAACCGAACAGATTCGACGTGCAAGATCTGTTCGGTTAATGACCGAACACGTGGCTTAAATTAATAATTATATTGCCCGAATAAATTTTTCCCCTCCAAATAGATTAATTCTTTTTCGTAAAGAATCAACGTTAAGCTAATTTCAATAAAAGATACTAAGGTTTGTATCTTTTTTTTCATATACACTTATGTAGAATACATGTATTTATGTATATATGTATTTGTGTATATATATACTTTACATTTGTCTTGATGGGTGTATCAATACCATATTTTGGCCCTTCTAAATTCGTTGCTGCACATGGACATGTTAGAAGTGGATTAAAATTTATTACTAAAAGTTATAATTTACTTTTAATTAATCTCTATATTGCACAAACCTGAAACATCGTACTAATATATTATAAAGCACCCCACTTAATCCACTTGGACCACTTCCCCTCTTTATTAATAATTTAGAAAAGTAAATAAATAGACAAAAAAAAAAAAAAAACTTAGTAGCTATCCTCTATAACGTTTACATAAAGTTTTATGCACAAACTTTGCCTCTAATATTTCTGTCCATTGACTGTTATCATCTATATTTAAATTATTTATCTGAAGTGACAACTGCTCACTGTTAAGCTTGACTATACTATTCAGCCAAAAAAACGCTTGACTGTACTTTTTGATTAGAAATCAGTCGATTGTTTGCCTAATGAGTCGTTCAAATATAGGCCACCTACATTTTTGATTGATCATCCCGCATTTCCAACGTCATCACTTATGTTTATATTACTGCATCAATGTCAGCGATTTACTCCACTAGGGCTCATCACGAACAGTGAATAGTCTCTGGTTGAAAGTTTTGAGGATATACTATAGGAAACCAAAAAAGAAGAAGCAAAATTAGATTTTCAATATAGTATCACTTTTGTTTTTATTTCAACTTAAATTCTCCGATTGAGACAACTATTAGTGGTGTGTTGTATTTACATTTAGGATTACTGCATCAATGTCATATGATCGAGAAGCAAAATTAGATTTTCAATACAGTATCACTTTTGTTTTTATTTCAACTTAAATTCTCCGAATAGAACTTACACAAAGAATTGGATAATATTATTGAGTTATAAGAGTAGTGACAATATCATTTGCCTCTAATATTTCTGTCCATTGACAGTGATCATCTGTATTTAAACTATTTATCTGAAGTGACGACTGCTCACTGTTAAGCTTGACTATACTATTCAGCCAAAAAAAAGCTTGACTATACTTTTTGATTGGAAATCAGTCGATTGTTTGCCTAATGAGTCGTTCAAATATAGGCCATCTACATTTTGATTGATCATCCCGCATTTCTAACATTACCACTTATGTCTATATTACTGCATCAATGTCAACGATTTACTCCACTAGGGCTCATTGCAAACAGTGAATAGTCTTTAGTTGAAAACTTTGAGGATACACTATAGGAAACCAAAAAAAATAAAAGCAAAATAAGATTTTCAATATAGTATCACTTTTGTTTTTATTTCAACTTAAATTCTCCGATTGAGACAACTATTAGTGGTGTGTTGTATTTACATTTAGGATTACTGCATCAATGTCATATGATCGAGAAGCAAAATTAGATTTTCAATACAGTATCACTTTTGTTTTTATTTCAACTTAAATTCTCCGAATAGAACTTACACAAAGAATTGGATAATATTATTGAGTTATAAGAGTAGTGACAATATCATTTGCCTCTAATATTTCTGTCCATTGACTGTGATCATCTGTATTTAAACTATTTATCTGAAGTGACGACTTCTCACTGTTAAGCTTGACTATACTATTCAGCCAAAAAAAAGCTTGACTATACTTTTTGATTGGAAATCAGTCGATTGTTTGCCTAATGAGTCGTTCAAATATAGGCCATCTACATTTTGATTGATCATCCCGCATTTCTAACATTACCACTTATGTCTATATTACTGCATCAATGTCAACGATTTACTCCACTAGGGCTCATTGCAAACAGTGAATAGTCTTTAGTTGAAAACTTTGAGGATACACTATAGGAAACCAAAAAAAATAAAAGCAAAATAAGATTTTCAATATAGTATCACTTTTGTTTTTATTTCAACTTAAATTCTCCGATTGAGACAACTATTAGTGGTGTGTCGTATTTACATTTAGGATTACTGCATCAATGTCATATGATCGAGAAGCAAAATTAGATTTTCAATATATACAGTATCACTTTTGTTTTTATTTCAACTTAAATTCTCCGAATAGAACTTACACAAAGAATTGGATAATATTATTGAGTTATAAGAGTAGTGACAATATCATTTGCCTCTAATATTTCTGTCCATTGACTGTTATTATCTGTATTTAAACTATCTATCTGAAGTGACAACTGCTCACTGTTAAGTTTGACTATACTATTCAGCCAAAAAAAAGCTTGACTGTACTTTTTGATTGGAAATCAGTCGATTGTTTACGTAATGAGTCGTTCAAATATAGGCCGCCTACATTTTGATTGATCATCCCGCATTTCCAACGTTACCACTTATGTCTATATTACTGCATCAATGTCATATGATCAAGAAGCAAAATTAGATTTTCAATACAGTATCACTTTTGTTTTTATTTCAACTTAAATTCTCCGAATAGAACTTACACAAAGAATTAGATAATATTATTGAGTTATAAGAGTAGTGACAATATCATTTGCTTTTAATATTTCTGTTCATTTATTGTTATCATCTGTATTTAAACTATTTATCTGAAGTGACAACTGCTCACTGTTAAGCTTGACTATACTATTTAGCCAAAAAAAAGGTTGACTGTATTTTTGGATTGGAAATCAGTTGACCGTTTGCCTAATGAGTGGTTCAAATATAGGCCGCCTATATTTTGATTGATCATCCCGCATTTCCAACATTACCACTTGTGTCTATATTACTGCATTAAAAATCAATCTATTGTTTGCCTAATGAGTCGTTCAAATATAGGCTGCTTACATTTTGATTGATCAACCCGCATTTCCAACATTACCACTTATGTCTATATTACTGTATATGTTACTGGATCAATGTCATATGATCGAGAATTCAATATAGTATCACTTTTGTTTTTGTTTCAACTTAAATTCTCTGATTGAGACAACTATGAGTGGTGTGTCTTATTTACATTTAGGATGACTGAAGGTTTGCGTGTAACTGCTTAAACCTAGGTGATGATGCCACGTGAGTTGTGAGTCTCTGCCTTTGCTATCGAAAAAAAGGTTGACTGTATTTTTTGATTGGAAATCAGTCGATCGTTTACCTAATGAGTGGTTCAAATATAGGCCGCCTATATTTTGATTGATCATCCCGCATTTCCAACATTACCACTTGTGTCTATATTACTGCATTGAAAATCAATCTATTATTTGCCTAATGAGTCGTTCAAATATAGGCTGCCTACATTTTGATTGATCAACCCGCATTTCCAACATTACCACTTATGTCTATATTACTGTATATATTACTGGATCAATGTCATATGATCGAGAAGCAAAATTAAATTTTCAATATAGTATCACTTTTGTTTTTGTTTCAACTTAAATTCTCCGATTGAGACAACTATGAGTGGTGTGTCCTATTTACATTTAGGATGACTGAAGGTTTGCGTGTAACTGCTTAAACCTAGGTGATGATGCCACGTGAGTTGTGAGTCTCTGCCTGTGCTTTTGTCCATATAAAAAAGTTAATGATTTCGACAGATGTAAAGAAAGTCAAAATCGAACAGAAAAACCCGACCTCGCCGGGCGTCAAACGTTGCCACCTTAAGACATCAACATGAAATGTAAATTATAGAGGCTTCACTCCACTGCGGTGGATTCCATTTCACACCTCCTTCTCACTCAATTAGATGTTGACATCTCTTTTTTACTTGATGACACTTCACATGCACTGCACTCCGGTTAAGTGTGTTAATAATTATGGGTCTTTGTTTCTCTTTTTATACGGTGAAGCTCTTAAAAAACTATCAAAAAAGTTGAAATTATAAGGAAACAAAAAATAACAATGATTTCTACCCATCTTACTATATAATCTACATTATTATATAGCTATCAAATTTATTACCAAATTATTGATGTTCTTTTAATTTCAAATCCTAACTTATTTTCACCGTCAATTTATGTATAATTTTTTAAAAACCATTACTTCTTTTTAATAGTTATATTTTTATATCGCTTATTTTTTTAAAAATAAATTAATTAGAACAAGATCATCTAAATTTATAATAAAATTTAAAACAAAACAAATAAAAATAATGAACATAAATACATGTATTTTTTAAAGTAACATTAATATACTATAATTTAATAAGTAGAACAGTAAGATGGAAAAATTAGACTTTTTCTTACAACTTTCTCCTTATTTTTTAATATATAAAATTTAAAAGTTCCGATTTTTCTACGTCAGCACTTTTGAATTTAAAAGTTATAAATAACATTGAATTTCATTTTTTAATGATGCAGGTTATTGGTAATTAATTATCAAACTTAATAACCTTGAAATGGTTGCCAAAGGAATCTGCTTATCACAAAAATTCAAAACATGCGACTTACCATTTTTTTAAGTGCATATTACGACTCATTCTACCCTACCGATCGGCTTAGATCCATGTGATTGTTGTAAATAATTGAGAATTCTTAAACCTTAATTCCGGTTAAATCACATTAAATCTTCTCTAAATTAATTTTGGTCTAAAAATTCTTGATATTTTATTAAACATCAATTATTTGTTTTGGCAAAAGCCACCTTAACAACTAATAATAGAAGAGAATAATGAAAGTAGAGAAAGAGTGATACTTAATCAATACCCATAAATAACCTATCCATTATTATTTCCCTTTCTTAAAGAAAAAAACTTGGCAAAAAAAATAATGAACGTAGAGTAGTAGTAATAGTATGTGTAGTAAAGTATAGTAGTAGTACTAGTTTGTACGCTAGTTTGTAGCGGAGAGTATCCAACCCCAAATCCAAACCCCAAAATGAGAGATAAATGTGAGTGAAATTGTCAGAAAGCAAGAAAAAACTGTCAGAACACTTTTTCAAAACACCCATACCCTTCTCTAATCTCTACTACTATTCTCACAATCTACTTCAATTCGAGTGAGAGAGAGAGAGAGAGAGAGAGAGAGAGAAAAAAGAAAAAGAAAAAAAGAAAACAATCAGATCACGCACAGTTCACTCTCACTTCACGCTCTCCGATCATTTTTGTTTATTTATTTTATTTTTTATTATTTATTTAGTGAAAGAAGAAGTTCTTTTCAGCAAAATTCGAAAATCGAAAAGCTTGAACTAAAATGCTCGAGCTCCGATTCCAATTCTCTCCGAAACACTTGCTGGTGAGTGTGTTTGTGAGTGAATTCTCATTTTTCAACTCTCAACGATCTGCTTTTATTTTTATTTTTATTTTTTTTGTTTTGTTTGGAAATTATATGTGTAATTTAGTTGTAGATCTATCTTGTTTTTCTTTTGTTGCCTTTTTTGAATTTTTTTTTTGTTTTTGCTTTTTTAATTTTAACATGTTTTTGGTAAATTATGCTATGAATATCAACGCAATTGATATGAGTTTGAATTGTAAATTTTGTGATTCATTATTTTTTGGTTCATAATTTAGTAATCTGGTAGTGGAAATTGTAAGAACAAGAAATGTAATTGATTTAATTTGTTTTGTTTCATTATTTTTTGGTTCATATTTAGTAATCTTGTATGGAAATTGTAAGAACAAGAAATGTAATTGATTTAGTTGTTTTGTTTACTATATTAGCTTCCACGATGTAATTCATGCTTGAGAGCTTGGCTTATAGTTTGTTATTTATTTATTTATTTTGATTGATAAATTACACGCACACTTAGTGAGTTTTGAACTCGACGACCTTACTCGGCACGGATTTTTGTGTGAGTAGGAAGTGTCGTTTGAGTCAGAGCTTGTTGGTAAAGCTTAATGTTTATTTAAAGGGATGATGATTTGGGTAATGTTTGACCTATTTATGCCTTAGTCTAGTTGGGTGAGTTGGTTTAGGAGTGGCCGGAATTTAATGTCGAGAACTGTAGGATGTGTGTTTCATAAGGTTTTCTAGCTAGGGTTTTTACATTGCCGAATTAATTGGGATTTTCACGATTGTGTTGTCGGTGAAATTCTTTCTCTCTTATTATGCATTTTTTACTTAGTTTTGTGGTCTTTCTCCTACGTTTTCCTTCTTTTAGTTGTTGGATTTTGGCTGCCCAATTGTTGATGCATAACCTTCATCATGATATCTATAAGTAGGAATGGAAAATCACTTGCTTTCCAGTCATTTTTGTGTTGTATTATATTCGCCTTACGTTATAGTGACCATCATATATACGTTTGGTTCAGAGGGAAGAAAGATCCATCCTGATGTTGATATTGTTTTTCTTTATTTATTCTTTGACAATTCTGTAATTATGCTATTCGACATAGTTATATGTATCTTCCATGATTCTACCATATTGTTCACTTATAGGAAAAAAAGGTCTTATCATGTTGGTTGGAAGTATTAAATTAGATGAAGTGATTTGAGGACAACATTCAGTTTAGACAGTTAATGCAGTCTAAAATCGACATGATCATATGTATCTACCATGTTTTGTATGTTCAGTGTCTGTTTCTTGGTTTAAAGTTATGCGATTAATTCTTTTAGGAAGATACGTGCTTGGATGGTATGGGAGGCAGAACAACAAAGTATCACAAGGGTAGCACATACTAGCATCCGTAATATACAACAGGCACATTAATGGCGTCTGCCAGCCTAGGAAATGGTGGAGTGGGCAGTTCCAGGTCTGTTAATGGCTTCAAGGGTTCATCTAGTTCAGTTGACTGGCTGGGGAGAGAGATGCTTGAGATGAGATTGAGGGACAAGGTGGACCATGGTGAAGACAGAGTAAGTTGCTATCAATTAGAGTTGTTTATCTTTGAAGTCTAAAATGCTTGCTGTTCCGTGTCAATCATTTCAAGTATCCAATGGTTCACTTCTATCCTTATAAGTATCTAATGTAATGGGCAATGCAACGGTGAATTGGTTTTGAAATGGTTTGATGTTTGCAAAGACACTTTGTCTGATTGGAGAATGATTGGTTCCTTTCTTCAAGCTACAAAAAAGTTTTGAGACCTTTGTATTTACATATTTATTTGTTTTTTTTGTTGTACCAGTTGCTATTCCTTACTGTTTAATCTGTTTCAGGATAGTGAACCAGATGTAATTGATGGTGTTGGTGCTAAAACGGGACATGTAATACGAACCACTGTTGGTGGTCGAAATGGTCAAGCTAAGCAGGTTGAAAGTATATCTAATTGTAGAATATGAAAATTTCATGTGGTGTTGTGATCATAGTTGGTGAGTACCTTACATTTTCCACGTGTTGTATTTGAATTGACAGACAGTCAGTTATATTGCAGAACATGTGGTTGGAACTGGTTCTTTTGGTGTTGTTTATCAAGTAAGTTGCACTTGTTGTAATGAATTGCTGTTAACCTACTTTTTACTCATCTTGACATTATTCACATTGTTGAAATAATTTTATTCTCTGTGCAGGCTAAATGTAGAGAAACTGGAGAGATTGTTGTATAAAGAAGGTTCTCCAAGACAAGCGCTATAAGAATAGGGAGTTACAGATAATGCAAATGTTGGATCATCCAAATATTGTTGCCTTTAAGCATTGTTTCTTTTCAACTACAGACAAAGAAGAGCTTTATCTGAATCTTGTACTAGAATTTGTCCCTGAAACTGTTAACCATATTGCAAGAACCTATAGCAGGAACAACCAGCGAATGCCCTTAATATATGTTAAATTTCCCACTAGCCTCACTTTTTGCCTCTCACCAAAAGTGGTGAGTATTGGTGGGATGTGAGTTAAGTTTTTTATAGTTTTCTCATTGTATCATATGACCCCTGATTCAGATTGGTAAAACATGTATAAATAGGGGATAGAAAAGAGAATTCACATAGCTCATGCAGTGGGGATTTCAACCTCTATTGTAGAAACCCTAACATATTATGAGAAGTTTATACTTTTTCCTATCTCTTCTCTTTGCATCACTTTTCTTCCTATCGTTTCTCAGCTAGGTTAAAATCCAACGATGGTGTTAGTATGGAAAGAAAGTGTTGTTGATTGAGGATGAAATATGGGTGCTGGTTGCTTAAGTGGGGTGGAGGATGGGGTTGTGTGCTAAAACTCATTGTGTGCATGTGTAGCTTACGGATATAAAAAAATCGCATATCTGCTATTAGCTAGAGTTATATTGTTTCTCATTGTTGTTGTTTTCTGGGTGCAGATCTGCAGGGCGCTTGCCTACATACATAATTGTTTTTTCCGAAATATATTTTTGATTTTGAAAACTGACTTGTTTTTCTTCTGCATTTGGTTGCGATAATGAAAATGAGATAGAAAACATTTATGTTATTACTAAAATTATATAATATATATATATATATATTATTGAATAATTTTAAAAATACAATGAAAAAAAAATAAAATATAAAATATGTTGAAAAATGGTCAAAAAAGAAAAAAGAAAAAGAAAAAAAAAAGGTCATCAAATATAGGAAAAATAAAAAAGATAAAGAGTGATCCGGAAGTGGTTATCTTTAAAATTATATCATCTATAATTATAAATGTACTGGGATTCGAATAATTTTTAATTAACTAAGATTTGGTTTGTTTTGATGGAAACATTACTTGTTTTTTCCGAAATATATTTTTGTTTTTGAAAACTGACTTGTTTTTCTTTTGCATTTGGTTGCGATCATGAAAATGAGATAGAAAACATTTATGTTATTTGACTCACATGTAAAATTATTAATGTTCCTTGTAATTCCAGTTAGATATAAGAATTAAAATTTTCATTCACCACCCTTCATTGTTCCATTCATCACATAAACTTTTATTTATTTATTTATTTTGTTGATTTATGTTTTTTCCCCAATCAGATCGTTAATTAAAAAAAAAAAAAAAACCCGACCTCGTCGGGCGACAAACATTGCCACCTCAGACATCAACATCAATTATAGAGGCTTCACTCCACTGCGGTGGATTCCATTTCACACCTCCTTCTCACTCAATTAGATGTTGACATCTCTTTTTTACTTGATGGCACTTCACATGCACTGCACACCGTTTAAGTGTTTTAATAATTATGGGTCTTTGTTTCTCTTTTTATACGGTGAAGCTCTTAAAAAACTATCAAAAAAGTTGAAATTATAAGGAAACAAAAAAGAACAATGATTTCTACCCATCTTACTCTATAATCTACATTATTATATAGCTATCAAATTTGTTACCAAATTATTGATGTTCTTTTAATTTAAAATCCTAACTTATTTTCACCGTCAATTTATGTATAATTTTTTAAAAACCATTACTTCTTTTTAATAGTTATATTTTTATATCGCTTATTTTTTTAAAAATAAATTAATTAGAACAAGATCATCTAAATTTATAATAAAATTTAAAACAAAACAAATAAAAATAATGAACATAAATACATGTATTTTTTAAAGTAACATTAATATACTATAATTTAAAAGTAGAACAGTAAGATGGAAAAATTAGACTTTTCTTACAACTTTCTCTTTTTTTTAATATATAAAATTTAAAAGTTCCGATTTTTCTACGTCAGCACTTTTGAATTTAAAAGTTATAAATAACATTGAATTTCATTTTTTAATGATGCAGGTTATTGGTAATTAATTATCAAACTTAATAACCTTGAAATGGTTGCAAAGGAATCTGCTATCACAAAAATTCAAAACATGCGACTTACATTTTTTTAAGTGCATATTACGACTTATTCTATTGATCAGCTACCCCATGTGATTGTTGTAAATAAGGGAGAATTCTTTTTTTTTTTTTTTTGATAGGAAACTCTGATGCTATAAAAGACAACCAAAAGGATACAAGCATCACAACGAAAAACAAAAAAAAGGCATAAAAAACCACTACCCTGCCACAACATACCAACAAGCAAAACCTCAAGACTAAATAGATACTCCTAACTTGCACTCCTTGCAGGAACATCCTCCTGCAATTGATTCAAAATAAAATTTGGACCAATATTCCGCTAGGTACTTCTGTCCACAATTTCCTTTGCATGCTGCGCGAACATATGGGCCACTTTATTTGTACCACAATGAGTATACTTTATCTGACCTACAGCAAAAGACTTAAGTAACTCCCCTATGTAATCAACAATATGGCCTATACACGCCCCCTCATTTCGCCCTGCCTGAATTGCCTGAATGATATTTTAAGCGTCACTTTCTACTATCACTTGACGCAACCCCAATTCTCTTGCCAACAAACAACCCTCCTGAATTGCTAGTGCCTCAGCGACCTCAGCACTGTATGAACCTGGTGTTCTGCAACTAAGCCCTGCGATGAAAGATCCTGCTTGGTCTCGGATGACCACCCCAAGTCTCGCTCCACGCTCACCCGCAAAGGTAGCGCCATCAGTATTTATCTTGAATAGTCCCTCCCCCGGTGCTTCCCATTTGTCCTCTCTGACGGCCTGCGGGTCCCTAGGTTGTTGACGTAGCTGTTTAACCTCGTTATAAAATTGTTGAGCTTGTCGAAACAGCTCTTGATCAGTTTCATATTGATCACCATGGACCCGTTTGTTGCGATCCCACCATATATACCAGGCCATCGTCCAAAAAAACTCCAGTTGTTCGGTAAGTCCCTGATAAACCATTAAGAAAGTAATTTCACAGAGGTCTCGCCCTGAGCTTGATAGCAAATCTGATAAGCCGCTCAATGCCCATAAGCCCCGGAGTTTTTTACAAGCCCAAATAACATGGGATATAGATTCAGATTCTCTCTCACATCGCATACACACCGGATTTACATTCAAGCCCCTATTCTTTAGAACCTCCATTGATGGCAACCCTTATTTACACGCTCTCCAGGCAAATATGCGTATTTTACTTGGAAGCTTTAGTCTCCAGATAGTGTTCCAAAGAACTCTGAATGGATCCCTCATAGAAATTTCTCCCTGGTCGTTTGGCATCTGTATGTTAAGACTAATGTGGTATGCACTCTTCACTGTAAAAATGCCCGTATTGTTTCCTATCTAGATCCGCTTGTCCGCTGTATGAATATGGTCCAATGGTATACCGATAATTGTTCGGACATCTTGTGGAAGGAAAAAATCTTGTAAGCGCTCGACTCACCAAGTCCTTGTATTTGGGTCTATGAATGAGGAGACTTGCGGTGTATCTCCAATGTCCACTGTTGGTGATATCATTTTGTATGTGCTCGGTGAAGGGAGCCACCGGTCCTCCCATATGTTTATGCTTATCCCATCACCTACTCTCCATTGGCTTCCTTGTTGGACAATTTCAAGTGCGTTCCAGATACATCTCCATGCATAAGACGGGTTGTGACCAATGTGTGATTGTAAGAGGTTGCCAGTAGGAAAATATTTTGCTTTGTACACCTTATAGACCATGGATTCCAGATTATGTAATAATCTCCATCCTTGCTTTGCCAACAATGCCATACTGAAAGCATGTAAGTCACGCATGCCCCCTTTAATTTTGGAGAGACAGAGGGTCTTCCACCCCACCCAAGACATTTTTGCTTCATCACCCCTTTGACCCCACCAGAACTTCCTTATCAAGCTTTCCATCTCTGTACATAGTACCTTAGGTAATTGGAAACAACTCATGGCATAAGTAGGAATTGCCTGCGCCACTGACTTGATAAGGATTTCTCTTCCCCCATAGGATTAAAGCTTTTCCTTCCAACCACTGAGCTTTTGAATTAGTCTCTCTTTGATCTCCTTGAATACCATAGTTTTTTATCTCCCAATAATCGTCGGAAGTCCCAAATATTTGTTAGGGTGGGCATCTCTCATTTCGGCAAACATCTCTTTAATATCTCTTTGGAAATTCAACGGAGTATTGCAACTAAAGTGGATGGAAGATTTGTCCATATTGATTTTTTGGCCCGATCCTTTTTCATATGTATGAAATATAGTAAGGAGTTGTTGGCAATCATTGCGATTCGCCCTACAAAACAGAATACTATCATCAGCAAAGAATAAGTGAGACACCTGCGACCCTCCTCGACAAACTGATACCCCCTGTATATGTTGATTTTCCTCAACCTCCCTAAGTAGTGATGAGAAACCTTCTGCACATAAAAGGAATAAGTATGGCGATAGTGGATCTCCTTGTCTTAGACCTCTAGTCGGTATGATATTTCCACATATATCTCCGTTGATTAGAATAGAATACTGGACTGTTATGAAATTCATAATGAGAGAAAGAGAGATGTTTAGAGAGAGAGAGAGTGAGACGTCTTTTAGTGACAGTCATAGTTGTCAGGAGGATCACTTGGATCGGATTGAGAATTGTAAGATTCTACTTTTCCTAAAAAATACAAATAAAATAATAATCGCAAGATTCTACATTCTGAAGGTATAAGAGTGATCATACCATAACAAGTGTGGACACTCATATATTATAACCTAGCTTTTTGGTGGTTGGCTATTCCCTTGAGAATAGAGAAATCCAAATAACTGCCAATAACCAATTTACGGTTACTGGCTGTTATTGGAAGTTAATAAATTATAAGAAGTTGTAACTCTTGACAGTTCTAATATAAATAGAACTGTTGATGATTATAATTTATTCTAACGTTGTTTCTTTCTCTCAAGTGATAAACACCCTTACGGGAGCCCATCAGATTGTTTTTGTTTTGTTTTTACTTTGTTCATATTCCATCAGTGGTATCAGAGCCTTCATGGTGGAAGAAGAGAGAGAGAAGAGTTCCTTAAACTTGTTGTCAGTGATCTCAAAGACCATTGACAGACAAGTTTTAAGATTAGCAACAACAATTGCGTGGTATAATCACCATCGCTTAATTGTTTTTCCAAAAGACAATTTGTTTGAAGTAACTGTTGGAGGATTGCGTTATACTGGAGATTTGGAGCGACTTGAAGATTGTTACAACAAGGAAGAAAAATATTGGAAGAGATTTTCTGAAAAATCTAGTGAAGAAAAAAGGTTTCTCACTGTGGAAAATCTTCTCAGTGACGTTCCTAGTGCTGTAAAAGAATTTGTGGAAAAGAACGACACAACAGGGGGCGGATCCTTTTCAGAAAACTTAGACAGTGTTGGAAATCAAAATTTCAACAAAGAAGAAGAAAGTGAAAGTGTAAAGGAGATTTCACCACCACACAAAGCCTCCGAGAAACCGCTGCACACTCTGGAAAAACAATTTGAAGAAGAAAAATTTATTTTTTCTCAAATTGGGCAAGAAGATGTGGTTTGGGGTAAAGGAATTTTAAACAAAATTGAAGAAAGGAGTTCTATTCAATCTCAACAGCCCCTTTAAAGATAGGGAAAACATTTGCCCCAGGTTGCTAAAATGACCACCATTCGTGGCATATCCGACAATTTATGATTTATAAGAGGGCAAGTCAATCGCATTAATAAACTTTACCCTCACATGCAGGGGATTCGATAACCCGGTATTCTTCCTCCTCATGGGCAAAATCGGATGCTTAAGCCAATAAGGTTGGCGTTTTCCTGATTGCTTTCCGACCGTTTTCTTCCCGAAGTAAGACTACTTACCGAGCTCCACACCAGGTCTCAAACCATGCCTCAAGGAAACAATAGCCCCCACAACCCAAAGGCTTTCCGAGAGATCTGAGAGACATGGTTCAACTAATGGTGCACTCTATCCTTCTCCCAAACATTTCTCAGCGAAACCACTGAGTACAACTTATTAAACGGAAACTACGAACAAGATCTTAGAGCTGTCTCAATCGTCCACAGCTCCGGGATTAATGTGCTCTTCATGCTCTATCTGTCCAGAAAATCAATCAGGCCAATTCAATGCACAAAACAGGCCCACGCATAAGGCTTACTGCATGCAAAAAGGTCCCTCAAACTTTTGAAAAATTTACTTGGAACTCGGCACAAGCCAAATCCACAAGTCCAAGCCCAATCCATGATTCCACTAGTGAGGATAGTCTGATCCGCGCACTAATTTGCACTCCAGACCCGCGTGGAAAGCAAGCCTAGGTGTGTGACCCGTGTGAAGCCCATTCCATTTTTCCAGCCCGTGCAGCAACCCAGCCCGACTCGCGTGGTGATCCAAGCAATAGGTGCGACCCGCGCCTCGACCCGGTTCAGGTGACACGCGAACCGCATGTTTTTCACCAACGCCCCATTCGTGGGTCAACCCGTGGTCCTCTGGATCCAGTCCACCCATATCCTAATTGGGTTTGGACTAGAAATCCTAATTTGGGATTTTCTAGCCCATCTGAAGTCCGATTTAGGCCATTCAAGTGCCGTTACGATCAATACAGCGAGGAGCATTATTCTGGAGGGTATCCAAATCCTCATTTTCGCTACAAAAGGTTCCAAAAAGGGGAAAGTTCTCAATTAAGTCAAGGATTTTGGCAAAGTCCTTACCATTTTGATTCAAGTCGTGGTAATCAAGCATTTCCTCGTGGAAATCCCTACAAGTCTCAAGGAAGACACTATTATCTATAAGCATATTTAGTGTGTTTATTTTTCAATTTGGTGTGTTTTATTTATTAAATTATAGTTTGGTGTGGTTTTTTATAATTAAAAGTGTGGTTTGTTGTATTGAAGGTGTTGTATTAAAGGAGTTGTATTAAATATTTATTGTATTGTGATATAGTCTCAAAAATGGTGTAAACAATGGTTACTAAAAATTCCATTGATTCTTTGAGAATCCTTGTACTTAATGGAATTAATTATAGAGCGTGGAGACGTCACATATCTTATCTTTTAACACATGATAAGACATTATATACTTTGTCTACAACAAAGCTTGATCAAAGTGATGATCAAGAAACTGAAAAATTAAGGAAGAAGTGTGACGAGGATGATGCACTTGCAAAAGCTTCAATGCTGCACCACTTGAAAGACAACATCATTCCTTTATTCGAAGAAAGGCCAACAGCAAAAGAAATGATGGATGCTTTGGAAACGAAATATGGGTGTCGATTCAACACTCAAATACAATTGTTGCTGGATAAATTCAACAATATCAAGATAAATGAGGGTGACGTTGTTGGAGATCATGTGAACCAATTGGACTCATTGCAAAAGAACTTGCAAATGCTGGGCACACTCTTTCAGACAAAATGCAAGTCACTGTTGTTCTAAACAGTCTTCCTCCATCATGGGATCACGTAGTCACATCCTTGACACATTCCGGCAAAGAACTTGCAATGACTACACTCCCTGTATTGCTGATGCTCGAGGAAGATAGGATGAAGAAAAGGAAGAGAGATAATGCATCAAGTAGTTTGATGATGGCACAATCTTCACATGCAAAACAATTTAAGCCCAAGAACAAATTCAAGCACAAGCGATTTAAGAAGCAATGGATAAGGAAACCGAGACAAGGATACAAGCCTCAAAATGTTTGTTACCGATGTGGTGAAAAAGGACATTACAAGATCAATTGTCCACTGAACAAAAGACCCAAGAACAAAGGCAAGGAGATTGCCATGACCATCACTGAAGCATTGGTCATAGAGTCTCCTCCAACATCTTGGTGGGTTGATTCTGCTGCCACAAGACACATTGCAAGGAATCGTAAACTGTTCGTTGATCTCAAGGAGAAGCAACTGGGCGAACACAGAGTGTACATGGGGAATAATACCTACAGTGATGTCCTTGGAGAAGGTAGGTGCAAATTCTCCATTGGTGGTTCTGTCATTGTGTTAAATAATGTGTTATATGTGCTTAGCGTTTGTAGAAACTTAATTTTTGTCTCTGTGTTGGACGAAAAAGGCTTTGAAGTTAAGATGAAATCTGGTCGTGTGTTTATTAGTAAGGGTGATATATCTGTATCTTGTGTGAAAGTAGATGATATGTATTTATTCAAGTGTGATAATAATAAAGATTCAATTTCTAATTATTTGAATGTGTCAAATACTTCAAATAATACTTATTTATGGTATTTACGTTTGGGTCACATCAGTAAACAAAAAATGATGAGAATGAGTAAAAGTAGATTAATACCTCAAATAAATCTTGATGATTTTCATACATATGAACCATGTATAAAAGGAAAAATGACTGCAAAACTGTTTTCAAAACGTTGAAAATCATCAGATTTACTTGAAATTGTCCACTCTGACATTTGTGGTCCATTGAGAACCAAAACTCATCGAGGAATGGAATATTTTGTAACTTTCATAGATGATTACTCCAGATACGAATATATTTACTTACTAAAATACAAATTAGAAGCAGTTGAGAAATTTAAATAGTTTAAATTAGAAGTCAAAAATCAATTGGGAAGATCAATAAAAAGCTTAAACAATGATAGGGGTGGTGAATATGAGGCTTTTGACCAGTTCTGTAAAGAAATGAGAATTAGACACATACACTATGCCCTATAAGCCACAGCAAAATGGAATTGCCGAAAGAAGAAACAGAACTCTCATGGACATGATGAGATCTATGATGGCTTATGCTGATCTTCAAATTGTTTTCTGGGGGGAAGCTCTATCAACTACAGCATATATCTTGAACAGAGTCAAAACAAAGTCCAAACCTTTGACACCTTTTGAAATTTGGACTGGACACCAACCAGACATGACTAATCTCAAAGTGTGGGGTTGCAAAGCACATGTACTCATACCAAAGCCTCTACGAAACAAGCTTACATATAAAACTTGGGAATGCAAGTTTATCAGATATGTGGAAAATGGGAGCAGATATAGGTTTTTCCACTCAGATAAAGGATTAATTGAAAGTAGAGATGCTGTATTCATAGAAGATACTAAATTAATCACTCCACTGGAGCAGATCAAGAAGTTATTTCATGCAGAATCTGAGGAATCAGATCCTCATGTATTAGTTTTTTCTAATAAAGATCTTGAGAATAGTGGGAGAAAAAGAACAAGTCCTGAACCTACAATGTCAAGTATAGATGCTGATGACAGTGGGAGAAAAAGGCAAATGAGACCATCTTCAATGTTAAAAGATTACTATCTAATGGAAAGCAAAGCTGTTGCTATTGAAGATGATCCTGCAAATTTTGCGAAAGTAATGGAAAGTCATGATGCTAAACAATGACTTAAGGCAATGCATGAGGAATTGGATTCAATATCCAAAAATGAAGTTTTGGACTTAACAGAATTGCCTATAGGTAGAAAACTTGTTGGATGCAAGTGGGTACTGAGAAGAAGTATAAAGCTGATGGATCTTTGGATAAATACAAGGCAAGGTTAGTGGCTAAAGGATTTACTCAATAATTAGGTGTGGATTTTGTGGATACATATTCACCAGTGACCAAGTTTGCTTCAGTTCGGATAATTATGATTGTTGCTGCAAGACTAGACCTTGAACTACATCAGCTGGACGTTAAGACTGCTTTTCTTAACGGGGACTTAAAAGAGGAGATTTACATGGATCAGCTAGATAGATTTCAAATAAAAGGCCAAGAAGGAAAAGTTTGTAGACTGAAGAAATCATTGTATGGATTAAAACAATCTTCAAGATAATGGTATTTGAAGTTCCATCAGGCGATATTAGACATTGGCTATGAGATGAGTCCTCTGGATCATTGCATTTATGTCTGGAGGGATAAAGAAAAATTGGCATTACTGTCACTTTATGTGGATGACATATTGTTAGCCAGTAATTCTCCTGACATGATGAAAGAAACTAAGTTCTGTCTAGGATCTAAGTTTGAAATGAAAGACATGGGCCTTGCAAACTATGTCTTGGGAATTAGAATCTGTAGAGATAGAGATTCAAAGTTAATATATTTGGATCAAGAGAATTATTTGGAAAAGGTACTCAAGAGGTTTAAAATGGAAGATTGTAGACCAGTGAGCACACCTGTTTCCAAAGGAACGATTTTCAACAAAAGTATGTGCCCAACCAACAAGACAGAACTTGAAGAAATGATAGCTGTTCCTTATGCCCAAGCTGTGGGCAGTCTAATGTACGCAATGACGAGCACAAAACCAGATATATGTTATGCAGTAGGATTGGTAAGCAGATATCAATCCAATCCAGGCAAAGCACATTGGCAAGTAGTGAAGCGGATATTCAGGTATCTCCAAATGACTAAAAGTATGAAGTTATGCTTTGGATTAGATGAATTGGAGATTAAAGGATTCACTGATGCTGATTTTGCTGGAGACACGGATGATAGAAAATCTACCAGTGGATATGTGTTTTTGTTTTGTGGAACAACGGTTTCTTGGCTAAGTAAGAAACAGGTTGTGTTGCTAAGTATACAATGGAAGCTGAGTACATTGCATGCAGCACAGCGATCAGCAATGCGGTCTGGATCAAACGTTTCGTGGATAGTCTAAAACTTGATATACAAGATAGACCGGTAAATGTGTTGTGATAATAAGTCTGCTATTTCATTAATTAAGAGCGGAGCAAATAGTTTGAAAGGCAAACACATTGACGTCAACTATCACTATATTCAAGATATAGTGGAAATGAGGGAAATAAAAGTCTATTTTGTTCCCTCAGCTGACATGATGGCCAATCCTATGACCAAGGGATTGACTCTGAACCAATTTAGAGTGCATGTAACAGGCATGGGACTGAGAGATAATTCAGTCGAGTTACATGGTTCTACAAGATCGGATGGACCTAAGGATGCCTAGGAGAACAATTAAATGCAGCTCTTGCAATATATAATATTGGTCAGGAATAATTGCAAGAGAATCACTAACGGGAATGGGAAGTCACAGATCACATGGTTGTACAATCCATTATATGCATCATGTGAACTGGGTGATATCCACGCTTGGTTAGTGAAAGACGCTGATAAGGTCACTTGAGGAAATCCTAGGAAATACTTGTGGAAATTTCAGTGCAGGTTGATGCATTATTAAATACATGCGGCTGAAATCGTCAATGATGGTATGGATATGGACTATTTTTCCATCCATAAAGATTGATGCCGGTCACTTGAAAGATAGTAATTTGAAAGTCGCTTGGAGTATAATATTGGTTTGATAATATACGAAAATAGGTGTTGTTAGAATGGATGACAAGAAAAGTGTGCACACAAGAGAATAGTCATTTTCTGATGCCGATCTGTATGGTTTATACAAATGAGAGTTGGTATAGGTTTTATTATTGGTACTAGGTTGATATACCAACTAACTCATGCAATTTCACTTTATAATGTGATCAAGTGGGAGATGAAGGTATAAGAGTGATCACACCATAACAAGTGTAGATACTCATATACTATAGCCTAGCCTTTTGGTGGTTGGCTATTCCCTTGAGAATAGAGAAATCCAAATAGTTGCCAATAACCAATTAGTGGTTACTGGCAGTTATTGAAAATTAATAAATTATAAGAATTTACAACTCTTGACAGTTCTAATATAAATAGAACTGTTGATGATTATAATTTATTCTAACGTTGTTTCTTTCTCTCAAGTGATAAACATCCTTACTGGAGTCCACCAGATTATTTTTGTTTTGTTTTTACTTTGTTCATATTCCATCACATTCATGTTAACTAAAGAAATTATATATATTTTCAACACAAATTATTAAAATTTGAGAAGGCCGACAATATCAGAAGCTATTTGTAACCAACCACCATACAAAATCAAACTGGTGAGAGAGAAGACGTACTCACGACCAACTGATCAACAAAGCTTGTTGAACTGAAGGGTTTGTTTTCCATTGCACACTTTTAAAGAAGTCCGTGATCAGAAGCTCTGTGCACTGTACGTCTGTACCTGCTTAGTAGCAATTTGGGGGTGTGGGAGCATACATAAGAAAGAATATCACCGGAAAGAAGAGAGTAGGGGATTTTGGTGTTTAAACAAAATTCCAACCCCTGCCCAGCAATGAAATCTCTTAAATTTCACTATTGCCGACTTCATAATTCAGTTAATCTATCGAAGTTCAATAATAATCAAAGAAACTTCACCAAGCCCAATCTCCCAAGAATAATAAAAATCTCCTCATCAAAATTATATTCAATATATTCCCATATCCCAACACAAAAGTGCAATTGACTAATAGGGGAAAAAAACATTGGTTTGCAAAGCTCACTCTCCTAAAGATCTCTCTTATTCTCTACATTTTCACGATTATCAACTCCATGATTCAACTAAACCCAACAATGTTAATAGTTGCTAAAAAAACATTCACAAAATCCAATTTCCCCATCATACTGAAATATCATCATTTCCATCAAATATGATTCAAGTTTTCCGTAGAAATTAACTGAAGCTTCATCAAAATACTGAGCTCAACTCCCTTAAGCACTGAAATCTTTTTATTTTCATAGATACCCAATTCAAAATTTCAACTTTATTGACACCTGAAAAACCAAAGCATCTAACCACTTACTTACGGAAAACTCAAAACATTTATTAAAAACATATTTTCATTTTCGCGGAATCCAAACTGTATACTAAGAAATCTTCGAGATCTCACAAAGAAAGCAAAGAGTATTCACTTATGCAAAATCAGAAACAAAGTAATTTATTGATCAATAAAAAATGAACGATATTACCACAAGATCGACGAGAAAGAGTAGAAGCAAATATGAAGACGGTTGTATAAAAGAAGAAAAATAGTTGTAAAATGAGGCTGAAATAGCAATGCAATTACAAAGTAGTTTATAATGAACATCATGGAATGCACAAATTCTTCAAAACCATTTCATTTACAAAATCCTCTTTCTATAACTCATTAAGTCCTTTATACAAAACACATAACTAGTACAATGCTTATTTGGTTTGTTGAAATTTTTATCCCCAAAAAGTTATTAATTTTTATCAAATTTCAGCTGCACCACCACTGAAATAAACTGATTGAATGATTAATTCCACGATTTCTGTTCACCACGTAAAAGCATTTTATTTAAATTTTGTGAGATAGTGGTTTCGCGGTAAAAACTAAGAAGGCGGAAACCGTGGCTTTAAATCACCATTTCAAACCATAAAAAAACTCAACAAGAAAAAAAAGGTCCAATGCTGCAAAAAGTGTTATTGGGCCAATATAGGCCCAATCCTAACCAAATTTGTTTCAGGGGTTAAGTCCTTTTATGCTTATCCTTCCTTAAGCGGTTTAGCCCATGAGCCCAAAATAGAACTTTTTTTTTTTTTTGATAAAAAAATAGAACTTTAATACAAGGGTAGTTTTAGTTACAGATTCTTCATTCTCAATATATATTAAGGAATTAAGAAGATGATACTATGATAGTGATTTCAAAGTTGAGCAGAATGACAAAGTCAAAAAAATCGTGTTGCTCAAACCCTTGGTGGGATTTGCCAAAGAGAAGAAATTAAAGAAGCTTCTATCTGGTTGGAAGAATGCCCTCCATTTTTGTATCCTCTTCTACAATAAAATAAAATAAAATATATTTTTTATATATATAATAATCACCCACTTGACACTTTGAGAATCTTTACCCCGTATCCAAATGAGCATGTTCAGTTCTTTTCTTCTTCTAATAAATAAGAATTTACTATTATTCAATCAAACAGAGAATTACAACAATAAACACAGTCACCCTATTTAATTAACCAAACCAACAGAAATAAAAGCATGGTATTCTAAGAAATAACAAATTTTATTTCTTTTTTATATATTTTTTTAATGAAACAGTAAGAATATTATTAAAAACCGAACAACCAATACAAACAAAGAGGCAAGAAAGCTCAGAAGCCCAACAAAAGACAAGCTAGCCACACTAGCAAACAAGCTAAAGACCTGCAGACTAGTGCAGCAGCACAAAAACAAAGAAAATAAAATTTTGCAACTTCAAGTCTACAACAAAGCAAAATTTGCATTTTCCGACGCAGCACTGAAGAATGAATTCCCCAATTACAACAAAGCACCCGATTAAGAATAGAATCACAAAAACAAATTTTATTTCATGCATTGCATGAACGTAAACATAGAAGATCCAAATGATGTGAAATACACAGTACGTGTATGTCACTCATCATCAGGAATCACATAGAGGCTAAGAAAAAGCCTTGGTGATATTCAGAGCTGAGCAAGATGGACAGTGATTTGGCCGCTGGCAGCTCCGTTACCGGCGGTAGTGTTGCTTTGGGCGCCATTGCTGGAATCACTTTTACAGTAATTGTGCAGTGAAACAATGAGTGCAACAATGAGAATCAGGAGGGTAACTATTGCCGCAGCGGCTTTGACGTGAGAAACCAGCTGTTGTTCCGACCTGTTACAGAAAGAGATTGTGTTGATCAATACCCAAAGAAGAAGCAGAAAAACATGAATAAATAAGTTTATGTATTGTTGTTACCCGTTGAGAGGAGCACTTGGCTGAGGGTTTGCAAAATTGGGAGGGGTTGAATGAGGCGAAACCAAAAAGAATGAAAATGAATTGAGCATTTTTCATAGAATTTTGGAAAGCTTCGATGTTTAAGATACCCCAACACGCTATAGATTATATAGCAGCCATAGGACAATTTTTGTTTATAATTTTTCCCGTCCAAAGTGCCACCAACTCCAATATTTTTCAAACTAAAATCGAAGTTTTTTGACTTTTGGTTCATCTCATCATGTTGTATCACATAAGTTTTTGAAATCTCACAATTTTACACCTCATTGTTTTAATATATATTTCCTAATTGAATTTAAATTTTATTCTATTATTAAACCTTCCATTAGAATTTTGACACATCATATTTTTTTTAATATAAGAATATATTATTCCATATATAAAACACAATCATAATTAATATCTAATACTAAAATATATTCCATATATAAACACAATATAAATATCTTTTAATAATAATCATAATTATCAATTTTCATCAAGATTTTTAGAGTTTTTTTTTTTCTTATGTATTTCATTTAATTTTGTTGCTGGCAATGGAGAAAGATGGATGGATTTGTTATAATGAAACCATGTGAGCTTGAAATGAGTTATGAAAATTATTTAGGTTTGATCATATAATCATGTGTCCATATATTTATTTGTCCTTCTTCTTATTTTAAGTATCTTTTATTTTATTTTTGGATGGAAACATAATCCATATGGTAAATATAAACATGAATCGTGTTTTATAAAAATTGGACTATATTCAACTTATGCCAAAAAAAAATTACATTATATTAAATTTTAATTATCCTATAGTAAATACTTTCTTAGTTATTTTTTTAAACCAAAAAGTAGGATTATCCTAAATCCGATTCATAAAGTTTTTTTATCGATCTTGCCTACAACATTTTGAACTACAAAAAAAAAAAAAAAAAAAAACATATTCAACAAAAGAAGTAAAAGGAATCAAAATTAATTTAGATTTTATTTTCAATAATTTTCCTGTGCATCACACAGGTTTACGACTAGTTCTGATATTAAAATATAGGAAGCGCGTTGTTATTCATGCAAACGCCTTAAAGGTGAAAGGCCAAAAATCTACCCTACCCACATGGGTTTAATTCAATCCTACGGAGTGGGTAGATCATGGCATTTGTCTGATGTGGTCCTTCCACCCAATGAAGAAATGCCACGTGTTAAAATTGGTTTAGCCATACACATATTAAAAAAATAGTGGATGTAAAACATAATTTGTAACTGGAGTGAAACCTATGAAACACGAGTATGTTTTTGGGCGGGTACGGTACGATGGTACTCCAATTCCTAAAATGGGTACGACGGGGTATTTTTTTTTATTATATATTTTTAAATACATGTGAACTTAAAAACAAATATGGATAATAAGATACATCAATTGCCATTGAATTGTCTTTATATTACAAACCAACATTCAAAAGAGTAAATGAAATAAGTGTTCAACATTGAAACCAATATAAAATAAAATTCTAATGTTCAAGATTATCCAAGAACAACATCTTCCTCATCATCCCCATCTCCAATACTTTCACTATCAGCAGGTGCACTACCACCAACAGTTTCACTAGTAGCCCCCATAATTTCTTCCTCCAATTCCGGCTCATCAAGTGTAAGACTTGCAATCTCAAGCATCCTAGCTCCTCCATATGGGTCCTCCCAACTATAACCTGCAATATCCCACATCTTTGTTGGTCTTTTAATGTACTCCTCATTGCTCCTTGATAAAAGTCGAAGATTAGAGTGCACAAATACCAAATCTTGAGCACGTACAGGAGTAATTTTGTTCCTCCTCAGTGAATAAATAAATGAGTATGTACTCGAATTCCTCTCACAACATGAGGAAGAACAAGGTTGTACAAAAAGCTTCGAGGCAATGGATTGAAGCTTCGAGAAATAAGCTCCATAGAAACAGCACCAATCAATGACATCTATTTCCGACCTATCTTTAATTATTGCAACGTGAATCTTACCTCCAATTATGCCTCTTGAAAACTTACCAAACTCAGTTTTGGCTATGGTCATTTAGAAAGTATCTCTCCAAACACTTGTTCCCTTCTTCAGAAATTTCAAGATCTTGATGTGGAGGGACACGATTTGGAGACAACTCAAGCCATTGGGTGGAATAGTACCTAGTTAAAATTAAAAAATAAAATGACAAGGGGGGAATCAATGTTTTTAAATTTTACTAAAGGAATGAGGGAAATCTAAAATAAATGAAAGTACTTACTTAGGATTCAAGGAATGAGTCATGCAATGAAGTGGGGTACAATTTTTGGTCCACCGATCAATGAGTATGTCTTACACCACGTTATAAAAGGTGGAGATCTTGCCTTCTTACTTGCCTTCATGCCGAAATATTATTGCCTTCACTCTTTCTATCATTGTATCCCACATATACACGAGATGAAGAATGGGTTTATTCGTGTCAGCTGCTCGAAGCATGTCATAGATAGGTGATGTGAATAGAATAGTGTAATCAAACCTATCGCACCACAAATCATCTAAAATAAGATCTCTCACACGTGTAGCTTTCCAACGTCATCCTTCTTATAAGAAGTCCATTGCTCACTAATAACCATGGATTGCGGACTTCTTTTTATTAGTTTCATCCTTTTAAGGATAACCAATATTGATGCGAATCTTGTATTAGTAACAGTAAGCAATTTTAAAGGACAAATTTCATTAAACATTGCCAACCACATGAAGTGGTTCATGATAAAAACACGTATGAAAGATGCATCATCAGCAATTTGTGCAATCCAATTACATTCAGCATATGTAATTGCATTCCTTTCAGTATTTTTTGGTGCACAAATATTCTTCAAAGCAAGATTAAAAGTATAGACAACACATGATGTCCAAAAGATATGAGGATACTCAACTTCAATAAGAGATCCAACAGCCTTCATCACATAAGCATTATCAGTTATCACTTGAACAACTTTCTCAGGTCCAATCTCTTCAATAACATTCATTAACAACTCAGAAATATAATATTTGTCTTTGTACTCCTTTGTCCCTTCAATTGCCTTTAAAAAAACCGGAGCCCTTTCAGATGTTGCCATAAAATTAATAAGAGGCCTTCTCTATGGATCTGTCCAACCATCAAATACTACACTCACACCTTTTTCTTTCCAACCATCTTTAATTGTTTTCAACATTCTTTCAACATTGGCTCTTTCTTTTTGCAAAAAAGTTGTTTTCAAAGCATTATACCCCGGAGGCACATAACCCACAAGCATATTGTTAGCCGCATACTTATAAGAATTAACATAATATGGGTTCCTCGCAAAGTGAAATGGTATGCCACCAGAATAAAACATCCTAGCAATTAGACTTGTCAATTGTTCTTTACAACCATTATTAAATACCCTCTCCAAAGGAGATTTCCCAGTTAACCTCCATTTCCTAGCCCCAAACATAGTACTACTACTAATACTTTCACTCCTATCCCTGGGTGGTAAAAGGATCATAAATTTTTTACTTATCTTCTTTTGGTCAACCGCATCTTGCAATTTTTGCACTTCTAACTTATGTTCAGCTGTCACCTTAGGACATCCTTTAATCCCAACATTGACAATTCTTAATAAATGGGCTTTGACCTTAGAATAGGAACCCTTGTAAATTTCCTGACAATAGTTGCACTTAAAACTCATGTTTCCCCTACCTCCACCACTTTTTTCTATTTTTGTGACATATGTCCATAGAGGAGCATTGCCATCCGGCATAGAAGTATCAAAACCAAAACTAGTAGTATTCTCCATTAACCTACAAACCCACATAAAAACCAAATACATACCGCAATCACAAACCCATAACATATTAAGTTAATATTATTAACACTCAAATCAAAACCCATAACATATTAAGTTATTAACACTAAAATCAATACCCATAAGGCCATAACATGTTAATCCTGCAAACATAAACCCATACATATTAATTATCAGTAAATTATCATTTATCACAGAGACAGAAACCCATAGCATATTAACAAAAATACCACAAACTCATACCACAATCAATGCAATTAGATCCAAAATGAGAAAAGAAATCAGAAAATACCACAATCAGATCCACAATGAGGGAAGTCCTCAAGTCGCCGGCTCGCCGCAAGTCCTCAGATCCACAATTGCCCATTTCATTTCATCGCTCGTCGTCGGTAGAGTAAGGAAGTGAGAAAGAGAGAACCAAGTGCACTGGCGGTGGGGTGAGGAAGTGAAAGACAGAGAGAATCGAGAGCATAGAAGAGAGAGAATCGAGAGCAGAGAAGAGAGAGAATCGGGTTAGAGAGAAGAGAATCGAGTGGCTAAGAATCGAGTGGAGAAGATAAATAGGGTTTGAGTTTAACCCTAAAACAACGCTGTTTTGGCTTAGTTTTATCCCGCCTCGTACCGGACTAGACCCATACGAATTTTTTTTTTTTTGGCGAAAACGGGTACGCCGAGGGGTACGCATGCAGCGGTACCCTGACAGTATCCGTACCCACGAGGTATCCTGTATGGGTACGGCGAGGTTTTTGCCATACCGGTGCTTCCTTGAGTGAAACTCACGTTACTAAACTTATGTTCTCAGTTCTCACCTTCCACTTTCAAGAGAACCTGAAATTAAAATTTATTCATCCGCCACCTTTTCCCAAATTAAAAAACCCTACTTGTTTCAAAGTTGCAGCAGCTCTCTCATATGCACAAGACATAGATTTTCGAAATATGATATTGCTGCCACTGAAATAAATGAAAAGCCCAAGTTAGAACCCATTGAAAATAAGATCTAAATTAATTTTGATTCATTTTATTTCTTTTGTTGAATATATATTATTTTCTTTTTTGTAGTTCGAAATGTTGTAGGCAAGATCGATAAAGAGATTTTACAGATCGGATTTAGGATAAATCATACTTTTTGGTTAAAAAAATAACTAAGAAAGTATAATTACCATAGAATAATTAAAATTTAATATAATGTAGCATTGTTGTTGTTTCTCTTGACTCGTTTCTCTTGACTTGTTTCTCTTGACTGAAAGTATATTTACCATAGGCTTCTAGTCCTTCCTTCTTGACTCGTTTCTCTCTCCCTTCACTTCTATACTGTGACAATATCAGTGTCACCCTTCACTCCATAGGGCTGTTCACCCAGTCTTCCATGCTTGAACGAAAGATGAGGAATTTGATTATCACTTCGTTTGGGAGAAATTTGCTCATGGTGATCTTAAGGTCCTTTACGTGCGGACAGACAATCAATTAGATGGTGGATGTATTCACTAAAGGCCTCTCTTCCTCTCGCTTCTTCCAGCTGCGTGACAATTGGCTATTCCACCATGGAGATTAGCAGAGGGGAGTGGCCTTATAGAAGGTTAGGGCAAGTTCTGGGCAAATGCTCAACGAAAGTCTTGGTGAATTGCTTGATCTAGCTCATGTTTACCACTGCTCTATCAAGACAGGCCCAAATACAGTTATTCCCAGATTGGAAATACGATTTATGTTTATATTTACCATATGGATCATGTTTCCATCCAAAAATAAAATAAAAGATACTTAAAATAAGAATGACAAATAAATACATAGGCACATGATTAAATGATCAAACCTAAATAATTTTCATAACTCATTTTAAACTCACGTGGTTTCATTATACAGATTCATCCACCTTTCTCCATTGCCAACAACAAAAATTAAATGAAATACATAAGAAAAAAAGGAATTCTTGATGAAAATTGATAATTATGATTATTATTAAAAGATATTTATATTGTGTTTATATATGAAATATATTTTAGTATTAGACATTTATTATGATTGTGTTCTATATATGGAATAATATATTCTTTATATTAAAGAAAAATATGATGTGTAAAGATTTTAATGGAAGGTTTAATTATAAAAAAAAATTTATATTCAATTAGAAAATATATATTAAAATAATGAGATGTAAAATTGTGAGATTTCAAAAGCTTATGTAGCACAATATTATGAGGTCAACCAAAAGTAAAAAAATTTTCGATTTTACATTATAGTATAGATTATACTTGTACTTATTAGGACAAAACCTATGTACAAATAGTTCCTTAATTTGTATACCTTAAATTCTCCAATTCAACAACTACATGGTTGTATCGACAAATGTACAATAAACCATTCATCTTTTCCAAATAATTACACTCAACAATGTGATCCTTTAGTCAATGGAATCACATGTTGAATTTAATAATATAAACTAAGATATAACACTTTAAATTTTATACCTAACATATTAAAGGGAAACAAATTATTCAAATTCCATTTTATATACATTTGTCACCATCCATTTATAGTGGGATTTTACAGTCCAAATTGCCGTCTTTGGGTTTTGCCGTCCCAATGTCTTTTCTACGCATCATTATTCCTCACCCAACCGGTACATATTACAAATTTTACTTGACAATTATTTACAAACTTACGTGTCAATTTTTAAATATAATTTAAAAAAGAATTAATTTTTTATATTAAATTATTAATGTGTAATGATTATATTCATCATCACTTTCTTATCTAATACTTACAAATTTACGTGACAAATGAATGTGATTGCGTACACATCAATTTATAAGATTTATGCATTACAATTTATATTATCCCTAACATTACTTTTGTCTTTATTTATTATATTGTTGGAGTGATGTTACTTGTTAGATATATTATAAATTTTACTACATAGACCTTACAAATCGATGTATCAATTTTTAAACACCATAATAAAATTATTAAGAAATTTATTTTGCTAAGGCTACTACTAGTTTTAATACAAAAAATTAATAAATTGACATGACAATGAATACGATTGCAACCGCTTCAACAAGTAACATGAGAAATTAATTTTGGGGGTTGCATCACTGCATGGTGACATCAATTTGTAAGGTTTATATATTAAAATTTGTAGTATCTCAACATCACTCCACCTTATTGTCAAATCAATTTGAAAGTTTTTTATAGTAAAATTAGTACATAGTACCTTTAGAATTTAAATTTTATTCTTGTTTTGTGTTGAAAAATTGATCATTTCAGTTATTAGATCTTTGCAATAAATTTTGTAGTATCCCGAACGTCTGTTTTATATTTTAAATTAAATTTCAATTTCCAAAATAGATTCATGTGATTTTGATATTCACATGCTGGGTTTAGAGGGATCAATTTAAATACGTGCATAATCAACGGGAGGACTGAAAAGATGGCACGAGTCAAGATGGTTGGCGTTTCTTCAAACAGATGGAAGGAGGGAAACATACCCACCTTCCTTAGAGCAATTCACTCTTATTCTCACTCCTCATTAACCCTACCATCTCTTTCTTTCTCTGTCTCGTTGAGTTAGGTGTAATTGACAGTTATTGTCGTATCTAGGCTATCTTGGAGAGTGAGACAAAGTGGGAACTGTAATGCGTGCTTTGCGGTTCAGAAGGAAGAATCAGACAAAGCATCTTGTATTGAATAAGACCCACACATTTCCAACCACCAATCTGACTCACTCTCTCGGACTCAGTGCACCACTTCTAACACTTCTTGTTTTTCTACATTGGGATGGAGCGCCTAATTTGTTGTGTCGGTCTTTAGAGCATTCACATCCGGAGAGGTAAACACTCTTTTTTAGTTAAAGTAGATATTACTATAGATTAAATCACAAAAAATCACATCTCATCCGGTCTTCTATAATAACTTAAACTTTTACAAAAGGCTACAGTATTGTAGCTCATGTAAACATTAAAAAAATACTTTTTTTTATTCAAGACTCTCTCTCATCTCATAATTATCATAAAGAAAAACTCTCTCCTCTCTCCTCTTTCCTCTCAGAAGTTACTTTTCACCAAACAGTTTCACTCTTTCTCTCTCTCTCTCTCTCTCTCAACGTCTCTCTCTACAGATAGGTGGAGAACTTTTTTTTTTTTTGGATTTTGTTTGGTAGCTGAGCATATGGTGAACTAGAAAAATGATTTCAGTTTTGGGGTTTGGATTTGGTGACCATTGTGGGTTTGGCTTTGGGATTCAACAGTGCCGGCGGTGGGTTTTGTTTTGGGTCTCCGTTTGGCCTGGTCTGGGATTTTTTTTTTCTTTGTCTTTGAGATTTTCTTTCTTTGCTGCAAAGTCTGGTCTGGAATTTGAAGAGTTTGGGTTTTTTTCTTTGCTGCAAAGTCTCTAGGATTTTTCCTTTCTTTGCTGCAAAGTCTGGTATGGAGTTTGATGAGTTTGGGTTTTGTTTCATGAATGGATAATTGGGGACTGAATGCTAGAGAGAAAAGAATATTAAAAAAAACTATAAGATTATTTTAATATGATGTATTGTAAAATGAAGAGTGAGATGTGTAGTGTTTTGTAAAAGTTAATAGGTAAAATAAAAAAGTGGGTTTTTGAAGAGGTAAAATGCAAAAATTATACCTAACGGGATGTGAATGTTCTTAGTGTTTAACCTTCACTATTCATGTCTTTTTTTTCGAACCGATGGGATATACGTAACATGTGGGCCCTCCTCATCCCCTCAAATTTTTGTGTGAAAATAAAGTTACATTTGGAAAATAGTGCTCATACATATACTTACACCATGTTCAATGTAAGTATATTAGCCATCATCACATGGGCATGGGGTTCAGCAATATTGATGGGTTAGGGGCCAAAACTTTTCTGATTTTTTATAATCAACACACACACACACATATATATATATATTAAAAGTTTTAGGAGTTAGCCCAAGTTATTTATCTTCGAATTCAAGAATTAATCTCTTCAAAATTAGGGATAAAGCTATTTATTCTAGGTAAGTACAGTTCCTTAGGTTAGGTACATTAGGTTCTCCAATTAAATTTAAATATATGGTTTCATTAATCAACGAAACACAAACAATGCTATCTTTTCCAAAAATATTTAAATTCAATGTATTTGAATTGAACTAGGTTAGACCTAAGGAACTGTACCTAAGTTTTACCCTCTCCTTAGAAACTGCAATACAACCTTGTACACATGTTTAAATTTTTTAGTCTAAACCCCTTAGAAACTGTAGTCTTCTTCACTAGATACAATCACATAGTACAACCTTTTACATGTTCTCATGGAAAGCAATGCAATAGTACTGCCTATAAAAAAGGAGGATTAAATTTTTTGCTATAAAGATTATAATAGATTAATTCTTTTTCTGAAAGAATCAACGTTAAGCTAATTTCAATAAAAGTATAAGGTTTGTATCTTTTTTTTCATATACACGTATGTAGAATACATGTATTTATGTATATATGTATTTGTGTATATATATACTTTACATTTGTCTTGATGGGTGTATCAATACCATAATTTGGCCCTTCTAAATTCGTTGCTGCACATGGACATGTTAGAAGTGGATTAAAATTTATTACTAAAAGTTATAATTGACTTTTAATTAATCTCTATATTGCACAAACATGAAACATCGTACTAATATATTATAAAGCACCCCACTTAATCCACTTGGACCACTTCCCCTCTTTATTAATAATTTAGAAAAGTAAATAAATAGACAAAAAAAAAAAAAAAAAAACTTAGTAGCTATCCTCTATAACGTTTACGTAAAGTTTTATGCACAAACTTTGCCTCTAATATTTCTGTCCATTGACTGTTATCATCTGTATTTAAACTATTTATCTGAAGTGACAACTGCTCACTGTTAAGCTTGACTATACTATTTAGCCAAAAAAAAGCTTGATTGTACTTTTTGATTGGAAATCAGTCGATTGTTTGCCTAATGAGTCGTTCAAATATAGGCCGCCTACATTTTGATATGCACAAACTTTGCCTCTAATATTTCTGTCCATTGACTGTTATCATCTGTATTTAAACTATTTATCTGAAGTGACAACTGCTCACTGTTAAGCTTGATTGTACTTTTTGATTGGAAATCAGTCGATTGTTTGCCTTATGAGTTATTCAAATATAGGCCGCCTACATTTTCATATCCACAAATTTTGCCTCTAATATTTCTGTCTATTGACTGTTATCATCTGTATTTAAACTATTTATCTGAAGTGACAACTACTCACTGTTATGCTTGACTATACTATTCAGCCAAAAAAAAGCTTGACTATACTTTTTGATTGGAAATCAGTCGATTGTTTGCCTAATGAGTCGTTCAAATATAGGCTGCCTACATTTTCATATGCACAAACTTTGCCTCTAATATTTCTGTCCATTGACTGTTATCATCTGTATTTAAACTATTTATCTGAAGTGACAATTGCTCACTGTTAAACTTGACTATACTATTCAGCCAAAAAAAAAAGCTTGACTATACTTTTTGATTGGAAATCAGTCGATTGTTTGCCTAATGAGTCGTTCAAATATAGGCCGCCTACATTTTGATATGCACAAACTTTGCCTCTAATATTTCTATCCATTGACTATTATCATCTGTATTTAAGCTATTTATCTGAAGTGACAACTACTCACTGTTAAGTTTGACTATACTATTCAACCAAAAAAAAGCTTGACTGTACTTTTTTTATTGGAAATCAGTCGATTGTTTGCCTAATGAGTCGTTCAAATATAGGCCGCCTACATTTTGATATGCACAAACTTTGCCTCTAATATTTCTATCCATTGACTGTTATCATCTGTATTTAAACTATTTATCTGAAGTGACAACTGCTCACTGTTAAGCTTGACTATACTATTCAGCCAAAAAAAAAGCTTGACTGTACTTTTTGATTGGAAATCAATCTATTGTTTACCTAATGAGTCGTTCAAATATAGGCCGCCTACGTTTTGATTGATCATCCCGCATTTCCAACATTACCACTTGTGGCTATATTACTGTATATATTATTGCATTGGAAATCAGTCTATTGTTTGCCAAATGATTTCTCGTGACAATATCATTGAAAATCAGTCTATTGTTTGTCTAATGAGCTGTTCAAATATAGGCTGTCTACATTTTGATTGATCATCCCGTGTTTCCAACATTACCACTTGTGGCTATATTACTGTATATATTATTGCGTCAATGTCATATGATCCAGAAGCAAAATTAGATTTTCAATATAGTATCACTTTTGTTTTTGTTTCAAATAGAGGAGTATCTTTTTTGGGTCTTGGGCAGCTAGTGTATAGCATAGCCATCGGATCATGGAAGCACAAGATAATCAGGGACTCACATAAAGTTGTCCCAGTATACGTGTCGATTTTCCAGCATGGGAGCTCATGCATGTTTGTTTGTCCATATAGAAAAGTTAAAGATATCGACACATGCAAATTTAGTCAAAATAGTGTCAAAATCGAACAGAAAAACCCGACCTCGACGGGCGTCAAACGTTGCCACCTTCAAACATCAACATCAAATGTAAATTATAGAGGCTTCACTCCACTGCGGTGGATTCCATTTCACAATAATATTAAACATCAATTATTTGTTTTGGCAAAACCCACCTTAACAACTAACAATAGAAGAGAATAATGAAAGTAGAGAAACAGTGATACTTAATCAACACCCATAAATAACCTATCCATTATTATTTCCCTTTCTTAAAGAAAAAAACTTGGCAAAAAAAATAATGAACGTAGAGTAGTAGTAATAGTATGTGCAGTAAAGTATAGTAGTAGTACTAGTTTGTACGCTAGTTTGTAGCGGAGAGTATCCAAACCCAAATCAAAACCTCAAAATGAGAGATAAATGTGAGTGAAATTGTCAAAAAGCAAGAAAAAACTGTCAGAACACAGTTTTTCAAAACACCCATAACCTTTCTCTAATCTCTACTACTATTCTCACAGTCTACTTCAATTCGAGCGAGAGAGAGAGAAAAAAAAGAAAAAAAAGAAAAAGAAAAAACGAAAACAATCAGATCACGCACAGTTCACTCTCACTTCACGCTCTCCGATCATTTTTGTTTATTTATTTTTTTTTTATTATTTATTTAGTGAAAGAAGAAGTTCCTTTCAGCAAAATTCGAAAATCGAAAAGCTTGAACTAAAATGCTCAAGCTCCGATTCCAATTCTCTCCGAAACACTTGCTAGTGAGTGTGTTTGTGAGTGAATTCTCATTTTTCAACTCTCAATGATCCTCTTTTTTTATTTTTATTTTTATTTTTTTTGGAAATTATGTGTAATTTAGTTGTAGATCTATCTTGTTTTTCTTTTGTTGCCTTTTTTGAATTTTTTGCTTTTGCTTTTTTAATTTTAACACAAATCTGATAGGAATTTGGAATTTAAATTTTGTGATTATTATTTTTTGGTTCATAATTTAGTAATCTGGTAGTGGAAATTGTAAGAACAAGAAATGTAATTGATTTAGTTGTTTTGTTTACTATATTAGCTTCCACGATGTAATTCATGCTTGAGAGCTTGGCTTATAGTTTGTTATTTATTTATTTATTTTGATTGATAAATTACACGCACACTTAGTGAGTTTTGAACTCGACGACCTTACTCGGCACAGATTTTTGTGTGAGTAGGAAGTGTCGTTTGAGTCAGAACTCGTTGGTAAAGCTTAACGTTTATTTAAGGGGATGATGATTTGGGTAATGTTTGACCTAGTTTGTGCCTTAGTCTAGTTGGGTGAGTTGGTTTAGGAGTGGCCGGAATTTAATGTTGAAAACTGTAGGATGTGTGTTTCATGAGGTTTTCTAGCTAGGGTTTTTACATTGCCGAATTAATTGGGACTGTTGCGATTGTGTTGTCAATGAAATTCTTTCTCTCTTATTATGCATTTTTTACTTTGTTTTGTGGTCAATCTCCTCTATTTTCCTCCTTTTAGTTGTTGGATTTTGGCTACCTAATTGTTGATGCATAATCTTTCTTCTTTCTAATATTTATGTCCATTGACTGTTATCATATGTATTTAAACTATTTATCTGAAGTGACAACTACTCACTGTTAAGCTTGACTATACTTTTCAGCCAAAAAAAAAGCTTGACTATACTTTTTGATTGGAAATCAGTCGATTATTTGCCTAATGAGTCGTTCAAATATAGGCCGCCTACATTTTGATATGCACAAACTTTGCCTCTAATATTTCTGTCCATTAACTGTTATCATCTGTGTTTAAACTATTTATCTGAAGTGACAACTGCTCACTGTTAAACTTGACTATACTATTCAGCCAAAAAAAAAGCTTGACTATACTTTTTGATTGGAAATCAGTCGATTGTTTGCCTAATGAGTCGTTCAAATATAGGCCGCCTACATTTTGATATGCACAAACTTTGCCTCTAATATTTCTGTCCATTGACTGTTATCATCTGTATTTAAACTATTTATCTGAAGTGACAACTGATCACTGTTAAGCTTGATTGTACTTTTTGATTGGAAATCAGTCGATTGTTTGCCTTATGAGTTATTCAAATATAGGCCGCCTACATTTTCATATCCACAAATTTTGCCTCTAATATTTCTGTCTATTGACTGTTATCATCTGTATTTAAACTATTTATCTGAAGTGACAACTATTCACTGTTATGCTTGACTATACTATTCAGCCAAAAAAAAGCTTGACTATACTTTTTGATTGGAAATCAGTCGATTGTTTTCCTAATGAGTCGTTCAAATATAGGCTGCTACATTTTCATATGCACAAACTTTGCCTCTAATATTTCTGTCCATTGACTGTTATCATCTGTATTTAAACTATTTATCTGAAGTGACAATTGCTTACTGTTAAACTTGACTATACTATTCAGCCCAAAAAAAAAGCTTGACTATACTTTTTTATTGGAAATCAGTCGATTGTTTGTCTAATGAGTCGTTCAAATATAGGCCGCCTACATTTTGATATGCACAAACTTTGCCTCTAATATTTCTATCCATTGACTATTATCATCTGTATTTAAGCTATTTATCTGAAGTGACAACTACTCACTGTTAAGTTTGACTATACTATTCAACCAAAAAAAAGCTTGACTGTACTTTTTTTATTGGAAATCAGTCGATTGTTTGCCTAATGAGTCGTTCAAATATAGGCCGCCTACATTTTGATATGCACAAACTTTGCCTCTAATATTTCTATTCATTGACTGTTATCATCTGTATTTAAACTATTTATCTGAAGTGACAACTGCTCACTGTTAAGCTTGACTATACTATTCAGCCAAAAAAAAAGCTTGACTGTACTTTTTGATTGGAAATCAATCTATTGTTTGCCTAATGAGTCGTTCAAATATAGGCCGCCTACGTTTTGATTGATCATCCCGCATTTCCAACATTACCACTTGTGGCTATATTACTGTATATATTATTGCATTGGAAATCAGTCTATTGTTTGCTAAATGATTTCTCATGACAATATCATTGAAAATCAGTCTATTGTTTGCCTAATAAGCTGTTCAAATATAGGCTGTCTACATTTTGATTGATCATCCCGGATTTCCAACATTACCACTTGTGGCTATATTACTGTATATATTATTGCATCAATGTCATATGATCGAGAAGCAAAATTAGATTTTCAGTATAGTATCACTTTTGTTTTTGTTTCAAATAGAGGAGTATCTTTTTTGGGTCTTGGGCAGCTAGTGTATAGCATAGCCATCGGATCATGGAAGCACAAGATAATCAGGGACCCATATAAAGTTGTCCCAGTATACGTGTCGATTTTCCAGCATGGGAGCTCATGCATGTTTGTTTGTCCATATAGAAAAGTTAAAGATATCGACACATGCAAATTTAGTCAAAATAGTGTCAAAATCGAACAGAAAAACCCGACCTCGACGGGCGTCAAACGTTGCCACCTTCAAACATCAACATCAAATGTAAATTATAGAGGCTTCACTCCACTGCGGTGGATTCCATTTCACAATAATATTAAACATCAATTATTTGTTTTGGCAAAACCCACCTTAACAACTAACAATAGAAGAGAATAATGAAAGTAGAGAAACAGTGATACTTAATCAACACCCATAAATAACCTATCCATTATTATTTCCCTTTCTTAAAGAAAAAAACTTGGCAAAAAAAATAATGAACGTAGAGTAGTAGTAATAGTATGTGCAGTAAAGTATAGTAGTAGTACTAGTTTGTACGCTAGTTTGTAGCGGAGAGTATCCAAACCCAAATCCAAACCCCAAAATGAGAGATAAATGTGAGTGAAATTGTCAGAAAGCAAGAAAAAACTGTCAGAACACAGTTTTTCAAAACACCCATAACCTTTCTCTAATCTCTACTACTATTCTCACAGTCTACTTCAATTCGAGCGAGAGAGAGAGAGAAAAAAAAAAAAAAAAGAAAAAAAGAAAACAATCAGATCACGCACAGTTCACTCTCACTTCACGCTCTCCGATCATTTTTGTTTTTTTTTTATTATTTATTTAGTGAAAGAAGAAGTTCTTTTCAGCAAAATTCGAAAATCGAAAAGCTTGAACTAAAATGCTCGAGCTCCGATTCCAATTCTCTCTGAAACACTTGCTGGTGAGTGTGTTTGTGAGTGAATTCTCATTTTTCAACTCTCAACGATCTGCTTTATTTATTTATTTTTTTTTGGAAATTATATGTGTAATTTAGTTGTAGATCTGTCTTGTTTTTCTTTTGTTGCCTTTTTTGAATTTTTTTTTTTTGCTTTTTAATTTTAACACAAATCTAATAGGAATTTGGAATTTAAATTTTGTGATTCATTATTTTTTGGTTCATAATTTAGTAATCTGGTAGTGGAAATTGTCAGAACAAGAAATGTAATTGATTTAGTTGTTTTGTTTACTATTTTAGCTTCCACGATGTAATTCATGCTTGAGAGCTTGGCTTATAGTTTGTTATTTATTTATTTATTTTGATTGATAAATTACACGCACACTTAGTGAGTTTTGAACTCGACGACCTTACTCGGCACGGATTTTTGTGTGAGTAGGAAGTGTCGTTTGAGTCAGAGCTCGTTGGTAAAGCTTAACGTTTATTTAAGGGGATGATGATTTGGGTAATGTTTGACCTAGTTTGTGCCTTAGTCTAGTTGGGTGAGTTGGTTTAGGAGTGGCCGGAATTTAATGTCGAAAACTGTAGGATGTGTTTCATAAGGTTTTCTAGCTAGGGTTTTACATTGCCAAATTAATTGGGACTTTTGCGATTGTGTTGTCGGTGAAATTCTTTCTCTCTTATTATGCATTTTTTACTTTGTTTTGTGGTCAATCTCCTCTGTTTTCCTCCTTTTAGTTGTTGGATTCTGGCTGCCTAATTGTTGATGCATAATCTTTCTTCTCTCTAATATTTCTGTCAATTAACTGTTATCATCTGTATTTAAACTATTTATTTGAAGTGACAACTGCTCATTGTTAAGCTTGACTATACTATTCAGCCAAAAAAAAGCTTGACTGTACTTTTTTATTGGAAATCAGTCGATTGTTTGCCTAATGAGTCGTTCAAATATAGGCCGCCTACATTTTGATATGCACAAACTTTGCCTCTAATATTTCTGTCCATTGACTGTTATCATCTGTATTTAAACTATTTATCTGAAGTGACAACTACTCACTGTTAAGCTTGACTATACTATTCAGCCAAAAAAAAGCTTGACTGTACTTTTTTATTGGAAATCAGTCGATTGTTTGCCTAATGAGTCGTTCAAATATAGGCCGCCTACATTTTGATATGCACAAAATTTGCCTCTAATATTTCTGTCCATTGACTGTTATCATTTGTATTTAAACTATTTATTTGAAGTGACAACTACTCACTGTTAAGCTTGACTATACTATTCAACCAAAAAAAAGCTTGAATGTACTTTTTGATTGGAAATTAGTTGATTATTTGCCTAATGAGTCGTTCAAATATAGGCCGCTTACATTTTGATATGCACAAACTTTGTCTCTAATATTTTTGTTCATTGACTGTTATCATCTGTGTTTAAATTATTTATCTGAAATGACAACTGCTCACTGTTAAGCTTGACTATACTATTCAGCCAAAAAAAAGCTTGACTGTACTTTTTGATTGGAAATCAATCTATTGTTTGCCTAATGAGTCGTTCAAATATAGACCGCCTACGTTTTGATTGATCATCCCGCATTTCCAACATTACCCCTTGTGACTATATTACTAATCAGTCTATTGTTTGCCTATTGATTTCTAGTGACAATATCATTGAAAATCAGTCTATTATTTGTCTAATGAGTCATTCAAATATAGTAATGTCCACATTTTGATTGATCATCCCGCATTTCTAATTTTACCAATTTTGTCTACATTACTGTATATATTATTGCATCAATATCATATGATCGAGAAGCAAAATTAGATTTTGAATATAGTATCACTTTTGTTTTTGTTTCAACTTAAATTCTCCGATTGAGACAAACATGAGTGGTTTGTCCTATTTACATTTAGGATGACTGAAGGTTTGGGTGTAACTGCTTAAACCTAGGTGATGATGCCACGTGAGTTGTGAGTCTCTGCCTGTGCTTTTGTCCAGATAAAAAAGTTAAATGATTTCGACATATGCAAACAAAGTCAAAATAGTGTCAAAATCGAACAGAAAAACCCGACCTCGACGGGCGTCAAACGTTGCCACCTTCAAACATCAACATCAAATGTAAATTATAGAGGCTTCACTCCACTGCGGTGGATTCCATTTCACACCTCCTTCTCACTCAATTAGATGTTGACATCTCTTTTTTACTTGATGGCACTTCACATGCACTGCACACCGTTTAAGTGTGTTAATAATTATGGGTCTTTGTTTCTCTTTTTATACGGTGAAGCTCTTAAAAAACTATCAAAAAAGTTGAAATTATAAGGAAACAAAAAATAACAATGATTTCTACCCATCTTACTCTATAATCTACATTATTATATAGCTATCAAATTTATTACCAAATTATTGATGTTCTTTTAATTTAAAATCCTAACTTATTTTCACCGTCAATTTATGTATAATTTTTTAAAAACCATTACTTCTTTTTAATAGTTATATTTTTATATCGCTTATTTTTTTAAAAATAAATTAATTAGAACAAGATCATCTAAATTTATAATAAAATTTAAAACAAAACAAATAAAAATAATGAACATAAATACATGTATTTTTTAAAGTAACATTAATATACTATAATTTAATAGTAGAATAGTAAGATGGAAAAATTAGACTTTTTTACAACTTTCTCCTTTTTTTTTTAATATATAAAATTTAAAAGTTCCGATTTTTCTACGTTAGCACTTTTGAATTTAAAAGTTATAAATAACATTGAATTTCATTTTTTAATGATGTAGGTTATTGGTAATTAATTATCAAATTTAATAACCTTGAAATGGTTGCAAAGGAATCTGCTATCACAAAAATTCAAAACATGCAACTTATATTTTTTTAAGTGCATATTACGACTCATTCTACCGATCAGCTACCCCATGTGATTGTTGTAAATAAGGGAGAATTCTTAAACCTTAATTCCGGTTAAATCACATTAAATCTTCTCTAAATTAATTTTGGTCTAAAAATTCTTGATATTTTATTAAACATCAATTATTTGTTTTGGCAAAACCCACCTTAACAACTAATAATAGAAGAGAATAATGAAAGTAGAGAAAGAGTGATACTTAATCAACACCCATAAATAACCTATCCATTATTATTTCCCTTTCTTAAAGAAAAAAACTTGGCAAAAAAAATAATGAAC
>OU015763.1:3527007-3608999 GCA_907173295.1 Fagus sylvatica | reverse complement strand
AACAATGTTATCTTTTCCAAGAATATTTAAATTCAATGTATTTGAATTGAACTAAGTTAGACCTAAGGAACTGTACCTAAGTTTTACCCTTTATCCTAAACCCCTTAGAAACTGAAATACAACCTTGTACACATGTTTAAATTTTTTAGTCTAAACCCCTTAGAAACTGTAGTCTTCTTCACTAGATACAATCACATAGTACAACCTTTTACATGTTCTCATGGAAAGCGATGCAATAGTACTGCCTATAAAAAAGGAGGATTAAATTTTTTGCTATAAAGATTATAATAGATTAATTCTTTTTCTTAAAGAATCAACGTTAAGCTAATTTCAATAAAAGATACTAAGGTTTGTATCTTTTTTTTCATATACACGTATGTAGAATACATGTATTTATGTATATATGTATTTGTGTATATATATACTTTACATTTGTCTTGATGGGTGTATCAATACCATATTTTGGCCCTTCTAAATTCGTTGCTGCACATGGACATGTTAGAAGTGGATTAAAATTTATTACTAAAAGTTATAATTGACTTTTAATTAATCTCTATATTGCACAAACATGAAACATCGTACTAATATATTATAAAGCACCCCACTTAATCCACTTGGACCACTTCCCCTCTTTATTAATAATTTAGAAAAGTAAATAAATAGACAAAAAAAAAAAAAAAAAACTTAGTAGCTATCCTCTATAACGTTTACGTAAAGTTTTATGCACAAATTTTGCCTCTAATATTTCTGTCCATTGACTGTTATCATCTGTATTTAAACTATTTATCTGAAGTGACAACTGCTCACTGTTAAGCTTGACTATATTATTCAGCCAAAAAAACGCTTGACTGTACTTTTTGGTTGGAAATCAGTCGATTGTTTGCCTAATGAGTCGTTCAAATATAGGCCACCTACATTTTTGATTGATCATCCCGCATTTCCAACGTTATCATTTATGTTTATATTACTGTATCAATGTTAGCGATTTACCTCACTAGGGCTCATCGCGAACAGTGAATAGTCTCTGGTTGAAAGTTTTGAGGATACACTATAGGAAACCAAAAAAAGAAGAAGCAAAATTAGATTTTCAATATAGTATCACTTTTGTTTTTATTTCAACTTAAATTCTCCGATTGAGACAACTATTAGTGGTGTGTTGTATTTACATTTAGGATTACTGCATCAATGTCATATGATCGAGAAGCAAAATTAGATTTTCAATACAGTATCACTTTTGTTTTTATTTCAACTTAAATTCTCCGAATAGAACTTACACAAAGAATTGGATAATATTATTGAGTTATAAGAGTAGTGACAATATCATTTGCCTCTAATATTTCTGTCCATTGACAGTGATCATCTGTATTTAAACTATTTATCTGAAGTGACGACTGCTCACTGTTAAGCTTGACTATACTATTCAGCCAAAAAAAAGCTTGACTATACTTTTTGATTGGAAATCAGTCGATTGTTTGCCTAATGAGTCGTTCAAATATAGGCCGCCTACATTTTGATTGATCATCCCGCATTTCTAACATTACCACTTATGTCTATATTACTGCATCAATGTCAGCGATTTACTCCACTAGGGCTTATTGCGAACAGTGAATAGTCTCTAGTTGAAAACTTTGAGGATACACTATAGGAAACCAAAAAAAAAAAAAGCAAAATAAGATTTTCAATATAGTATCACATTTGTTTTTATTTCAACTTAAATTCTTCTCCGATTGAGACAACTATTAGTGGTGTGTCGTATTTACATTTAGGATTACTGCATCAATGTCATATGATCGAGAAGCAAAATTAGATTTTCAATACAGTATCACTTTTGTTTTTATTTCAACTTAAATAGAACTTACACAAAGAATTGGATAATATTATTGAGTTATAAGAGTAGTGACAATATCATTTGCCTCTAATATTTCTGTCCATTGACTGTGATCATCTGTATTTAAACTATTTATCTGAAGTGACGACTGCTCACTGTTAAGCTTGACTATACTATTCAGCCAAAAAAAAGCTTGACTATACTTTTTGATTGGAAATCAGTCGATTGTTTGCCTAATGAGTCGTTCAAATATAGGCCATCTACATTTTGATTGATCATCCCGCATTTCTAACATTACCACTTATGTCTATATTACTGCATCAATGTCAACGATTTACTCCACTAGGGCTCATTGCGAACAGTGAATAGTCTTTAGTTGAAAACTTTGAGGATACACTATAGGAAACCAAAAAAAATAAAAGCAAAATAAGATTTTCAATATAGTATCACTTTTGTTTTTATTTCAACTTAAATTCTCCGATTGAGACAACTATTAGTGGTGTGTTGTATTTACATTTAGGATTACTGCATCAATGTCATATGATCGAGAAGCAAAATTAGATTTTCAATACAGTATCACTTTTGTTTTTATTTCAACTTAAATTCTCCGAATAGAACTTACACAAAGAATTGGATAATATTATTGAGTTATAAGAGTAGTGACAATATCATTTGCCTCTAATATTTTTGTCCATTGACTGTTATCATCTGTATTTAAACTATCTATCTGAAGTGACAACTGCTCACTGTTAAGTTTGACTATACTATTCAGCCAAAAAAAAGCTTGACTGTACTTTTTGATTGGAAATAAGTCAATTGTTTACCTAATGAGTGGTTCAAATATAGGCCGCCTACATTTTGATTGATCATCCCGCATTTCCAACGTTACCACTTATGTCTATATTATTGCATCAATGTCATATGATCGAGAAGCAAAATTAGATTTTCAATACAGTATCACTTTTGTTTTTATTTCAACTTAAACTCTCCGAATAGAACTTACACAAAGAATTGGATAATATTATTGAGTTATATAAGTAGTGACAATATCATTTGCTTTTAATATTTCTGTTCATTTATTGTTATCATCTGTATTTAAACTATTTATCTGAAGTGACAACTGCTCACTGTTAAGCTTGACTATACTATTTAGCCAAAAAAAAGGTTGACTGTATTTTTGGATTGGAAATCAGTTGACCGTTTGCCTAATGAGTGGTTCAAATATAGGCCGCCTATATTTTGATTGATCATCCCGCATTTCCAACATTACCACTTGTGTCTATATTACTGCATTGAAAATCAATCTATTGTTTGCCTAATGAGTCGTTCAAATATAGGCTGCCTACATTTTGATTGATCAACCCGCATTTCCAACATTACCACTTATGTCTATATTACTGTATATATTACTGGATCAATGTCATATGATCGAGAAGCAAAATTAAATTTTCAATATAGTATCACTTTTGTTTTTGTTTCAACTTAAATTCTCCGATTGAGACAACTATGAGTGGTGTGTTCTATTTACATTTAGGATGACTGAAGGTTTGTGTGTAACTGCTTAAACCTAGGTGATGATGCCACGTGAGTTGTGAGTCTCTGCCTTTGCTATCAAAAAAAAGGTTGATTGTATTTTTTGATTGGAAATCAGTCGATCGTTTGCCTAATGAGTGGTTCAAATATAGGCCGCCTATATTTTGATTGATCATCCCGTATTTCCAACATTATCACTTGTGTCTATATTACTGCATTGAAAATCAATCTATTGTTTGCCTAATAAGTCGTTCAAATATAGGCTGCCTACATTTTGATTGATCAACCCACATTTCCAACATTACCACTTATGTCTATATTACTGTATATATTACTGGATCAATGTCATATGATCGAGGAGCAAAATAAAATTTTCAATATTGTAGACAACTATGAGTGGTGTGTCCTATTTACATTTAGGATGACTGAAGGTTTGCGTGTAATTGCTTAAACCTAGGTGACGATGCCACGTGAGTTGTGAGTCTCTGCCTGTGCTTTTGTCCATATAAAAAAGTTAAAGATTTCGACACATGCAAGTAAAGTCAAAATAGTGTCAAAATCACCGCTTTTGACACTATGGACCCATTGCAACCAAATCTTATCTTGCAATATCACCGCTTTCTTCTTGATACGTCACCAGTTCCACCCCAGCCAGGACATTTTTGCTTCATCACCCCTTTGTCCCCACCAGAACTTCCTTGTCAAGCTTTCCATCGCTGTACATAGTACCTTAGGTAATTGGAAATAACTCATGGCATAAGGAGGAATTGCCTGTGCCACTGACTTGATAAGGATTTCTCTTCCCCCACGGGATAAAAGCTTTTCCTTCCAGCCACTGAGCTTTCGAATTAGTCTCTCTTTGATCTCCTTGAATACCATAGTTTTTGATCTCCCAATAATCGTCGGAAGTCCCAGATATTTGTTGGGGTGGGCATCCCTCATTTCGGCAAACATCTCTGTAATCTCTCTTTGGAAATTCAGCGGAGTATTGCGACTAAAGTGGATGGAAGATTTGTTCATATTGATTTTATCGGAAGTGACAACAGCTCACTGTTAAGCTTGACTGTACTTTTTTATTGGAAATCAGTTTATTGTTTGCTTAATGAGTCATTCAAATATAGGCCGCCTACATTTTGATTGATCATCCCACATTTCCAACATTACCATTAGTGTCTATATTACTACATATATTACTGCATTGGAAATCAGTCTATTGTTTGCCTAATGATTTCCAGTGACAATATCATTGGAAATCAGTCTATTATTTACCTAATGAGTCGTTCAAATATAGGCCACCTACATTTTGATATGCACAAACTTTGTCTCTAATATTTCTATCCATTGACTGTTATCATCTGTATTTAAACTATTTATCTGAAGTGACAACTACTCACTGTTAAGCTTGACTATATTATTCAGCCAAAAAAAAAGCTTGACTGTACTTTTTGATTGAAAATCAGTCGATTGTTTGCCTAATGAGTCGTTCAAATATAGGCCGCCTACATTTTGATATGCACAAACTTTGTCTCTAATATTTTTGTCCATTGACTGTTATTATCTGTATTTAAACTATTTATTTGAAGTGACAACTGCTCACTGTTAAGCTTGACTATATAGCCAAAAAAAAGCTTGACTGTACTTTTTTATTGGAAATCAGTCGATTGTTTGCCTAGTGAGTCTTTCAAATATAGGTTGCTTACATTTTTTATCCCGCATTTCCAACATTATCACTTGTGTCTATATTACTGCATCAATGTTAGCGATTTATCCCACTAAGGCCCATCGCGAACAGTGAATAGTTTCTGGTTGAAAGTTTTAAGAATACACTATGAGAAACCAAAAAAAACATAAGCAAAAATAGATTTTCAATATAGTATCACTTTTGTTTTTGTTTCAACTTAAATTCTCCGATTGAGACAACTATTAATGGTGTGTCCTATTTACATTTAGGATGACTGAAGGTTTGTGTGTGACATCAAGCATGTGTTTAGCTATGATGCTTTTAAGGGTCTGAGCCTTTAGCTCTTTCTCTCTCTCTCTCTTTTTTTTTCACATTTGGATTTTTTAAATACAGTGCTTTTTAACGAAACTTGAGCTTTTAGATCCCAGATGCTGCATTCATTGAGGCTTCTGAAAGGTGGTAAAATTATTGTGAAAAATAAATGATGGAGGGGATGCCACAGGTGTTGGTCAGTAAGACATACAAAGGGTTTGCTTAGGAGAATATCTTCATTCTTATTGGGTTATTGGTGGGTGGGTTCCCCTTTACACAGAATAGTGGGGTATCTTTTTTGGGTCTTGGGCAGTTAGTGTATAGCATAGCCATCGGATCATGGAAGCACATGATAATCAGTTCAAAGTTCAAACACTCTGCTTGCATGAGTTGGTAAGGGTACTTTCTATATTAGACTGCTGCCTAGGCTTTAAGTCTAAGACTGTTAATTTATTGGTACCTCCCTTTTTTGTCTAGTACTAAGAAAGGTGTAATAATTTTTTTTTTTTTAAAGTAAGAAAGGTGTAATAAAGTTCAACTTGTTTGTAGCATATACATATATAAAGTTCTACAACTTGTTTTTCTTTCTCCCTAAGCATTAAGGTCTACTATACTACTACTCAAAGGTGTGTAATATTAGAGTATAAGTGTATAACTCATGATTTTGCACATGTTAAAGTTTGTTACATCCTGCAATACTACAGCACATTGATGGCTTCTGCAAAGAATTGTTCTCTTCAAATTAATTGGGTTTGAATCCCACCTCCAGAACTTAAATCTTGTTTAGAGCAGGAATAGGTCAGATGTCTTTCATCATCCTCTTTCTTTTTTTCTTTTTTCTTTTTCTTTTTTAAATAATGATTAAATTCATCATTTTTAATAACTTTAACATTTGGGATAAACTATCGTTTATCATTTTCACTTGTAAAATCTTCTGACAATAAAATGAATGCATGCTAAATTATATATACTGTCTCAAAAAATTATTCTCAAGAGATTGCTGGGGTCATGAGACTTACGTTACTAAAATCTTCATAGTAATATGTGCAACTTGGGCATAAAATTAAGCCGTCATAAAAAGAAACGGTTTCTGATTAATTAATTAATAGCATCCAAAATTAGCTATTTGAATTTAGCAAATGAAATAAGATTTCTATTGCATAGCAAGTCAAGTAATTTATAGCCATGTTGATCCAGCTTCAACTTAAATTCGATTCTTGTGGTTATCTTTTTTACTGTCTTGTTTTTAGCTCTAGTTGGTCATGTAGTTTGAATTTCTTGTGAATTTTTCTTTGTTTTATGTTTTCCTACAGTGGTATCAGAGCAAGGTTCTTAATACAATTTCTCTAATAAGAATTGTTTAACCATGGTTTTGTAAAGGATGTCGGTATGAGAGAAAAAGAGAATTAACTATCTTGTGCATGGTGGAAAAAATACATTCACTGTCATGGATATTTATGAAATTGCTAGTGTGACTAACGGGCAATCTTGATTTTATAAAAGCACCGGTGAGATGTTATGGTATTATGTGCAACATTATGGTGTTGGGTGCAACAGAGGAATTCTTGGTGGCTACGTGGTGAAAATTTGGATGGTATGACTTGTGATGGTGATTTACATGACTAGGCAGCCAACGAAACCATCCAATAAATAACGATCTAGACGCAAAGAGAAATCGGGACAGACCAAAGAGAGATCAAGCGCGCAAGGAATCGATCTTTGGCATTCAAAGCCAAGACCGAGTCGCGGCCCAAGTCAGTTGACACCAGAAGCGTCGATCGCGTTGCCTACAACCATCGTTCGCCAAGAACCAACCTAGTGATGCATAACCAGTGGCTCTCATCGCTGGTGCGAAGAGGGGACTGTTGCCTACTGTTGCCTACTTAATGGGTCACCGTCAAGTAAGTAGGCCATGATAGAAAAGTTCAACTCCATTGCTATGCGAGTATATGTTTTACCCATGCATCATTTTTTAAATTTTCAATCACGTGGGCCAAGATGTTTGTGATTCATGTAATTATTTTAATCTTTTTTTTTTTTTTTGATTTGAACAAACATGTAATTAATACGGTGGATGATATTTGAGTGTGTGGAGCCTAGCTATTAATGCTTAAGAAGCACTCAAGGTGGTTTAGACCAGAATTTTCATTCTAGTGAACATGCCCTATATTTAATTATTAAAAAAAATAAATCCTGTAAGTTGCCTCTAATATTTCTGTCCATTGACTGTTATCATCTGTATTTAAACTATTTATCTGAAGTGACAACAGCTTACTGTTAAGCTTGACTATACTATATCTAGCCAAAAAAAGTTTGACTGTACTTTTTTATTGGAAATCAGTCTATTGTTTGCCTAATGAGTCATTCAAATATAGGCCGCCTACATTTTGATTGATCATCCCACATTTCCAACATTACCATTAGTGTCTATATTACTACATATATTACTGCATTGGAAATCAGTCTATTGTTTGCCTAATGATTTCCAGTGACAATATCATTGGAAATCAGTCTATTATTTACCTAATGAGTCGTTCAAATATAGGCCACCTACATTTTGATATGCACAAACTTTGCCTCTAATATTTCTATCCATTGACTATTATCATCTGTATTTAAACTATTTATTTGAAGTGACAGCTACTCACTGTTAAGCTTGACTATACTATTCAGCCAAAAAAAAGCTTGACTGTACTTTTTGATTGAAAATCAGTCGATTGTTTGCCTAATGAGTCGTTCAAATATAAGCCGCCTACATTTTGATATGCACAAACTTTGTCTCTAATATTTCTGTCCATTGACTGTTATTATCTGTATTTAAACTATTTATCTGAAGTGACAACTGCTCACTGTTAAGTTTGACTATACAGCCAAAAAAAAGCTTGAATGTACTTTTTGATTGGAAATCAATTGATTGTTTGTCTAATGAGTCGTTCAAATATAGGTCGCCTACATTTTGATTGTTCATCCCGCATTTCCAACATTATCACTTGTGTCTATATTACTCATCAATGTCAGCGATTTATCCCACTAAGGCCCATCGCGAACGGTAAATAGTTTCTAGTTGAAAGTTTTAAGAATACACTGTGAGAAACCAAAAAAAACATAAGCAAAATTAGATTTTCAATATAGTATTACTTTTGTTTTTGTTTCAACTTAAATTCTCCGATTGAGACAACTATTAGTGGTGTGTCCTATTTACATTTAGGATGACTGAAGGTTTGTGTGTGACATCAAGTATGTGTTTAGCTATGATGCTTTTAAGGGTCTGAGCCTTTAGCTCTTTCTCTCTCTCTCTCTTTTTTTTTCACATTTGGATTTTTTAAATACAGTGCTTTTTAACGAAACTTGAGCTTTTAGATCCCAGATGCTGCATTCATTGAGGCTTCTGAAAGGTGGTAAAATTAGTGTGAAAAATAAATGATTAAGGAGGGGATGCCACAGGTGTTGGTCAGTAAGACATACAGAGGGTTTGCTTAGGAGAATATCTTCATTCTTATTGGGTTATTGGTGGGTGGGTCCCGCTTTACACAGAATAGTGGGGTATCTTTTTTGGGTCTTGGGCAGCTAGTGTATAGCATAGCCATCGGATCATGGAAGCACATGATAATCAGTTCAAAGTTCAAACACTCTGCTTGCATGAGTTGGTAAGGGTACTTTCTATATTAGACTGCTGCCTAGGCTTTAAGTCTAAGACTGTTAATTTATTGGTACCTCCTTTTTTTGTCTAGTACTAAGAAAGGTGTAATAATTTTTTTTTTTTTAAAGTAAGAAAGGTGTAATAAAGTTCAACTTGTTTGTAGCATATACATATATAAAGTTCAACTTGTTTGTAGCATATACATATATAAAGTTCTACAACTTGTTTTTCTTTCTCCCTAAGCATTAAGGTCTACTATACTACTACTCAAAGGTGTGTAATATTAGAGTATAAGTGTATAACTCATGATTTTGCACATGTTAAAGTTTGTTACATCCTGCAATACTACAGCACATTGATGGCTTCTGCAAAGAATTGTTCTCTTCAAATTAATTGGGTTTGAATCCCACCTCCAGAACTTAAATCTTGTTTAGAGCAGGAATAGGTCAGATGTCTTTCATATATATATATATATATATATTATATATATATATATTTATTATATATAATATTTATTTTTTAAATAATGATTAAATGATTAAATTCATCATTTTTAATAACTTTAACATTTGGGATAAACTATCGTTTATCATTTTCACTTGTAAAGTCTTCTGACAATAAAATGAATGCATGCAAAAATTATATATACTGTCTCAAAGAATTATTCTCAAGAGATTGTTGGGGTCATGAGACTTACGTTACTAAAATCTTCATAGTAATATGTGCAACTTGGGCATAAAATTAAGCCGTCATAAAAAGAAACGGTTCCTGATTAATTAATTAATAGCATCTAAAATTAGCTATTAATGCACCGGTTCCTGATATTTATGAAATTGCTAGTGTGACTAATGGGCAATCTTGATTTTATAAAAGCACCGGTGAGGTGTTATGGTATTATGTGCAACATTATGGTGTTGGGTGCAACAGAGGAATTCTTGGTGAAAATTTGGATGGTATGACATGCGATGGTTGATTTACATGACTAGGCAGCCAACGAAACCATCCAATAAATAACGATCTAGACGCAAAGAGAAATCAGGAGAGACCCAAGAGAGATCAAGCGCGCGAGGAATCGATCTTTGGCATTCAAAGCCAAGACCGAGTCGCGGCCCAAGTCAGTTGACACCAGAAGCGGCCCAAGAACCAACCATTTTTTTTTTTTTTTTGAGGAAAAGATTCAAAAAATTTTCATTCAACAGAAATATCAGAGGATAACAAGTGTTCTATGTTAGGTGGAACAGACTCCATCCTATCATTTGGACATGTGCAGTGCTGGGCTCTGCGTGCCAGTGCATGGGCAACTGAGTTTCCCATTCGTTTAACATGAAGGAAAAGGTGCTTGTGGAGGCATCGTGCAAAGGCCTTTGTCTTCAATGATGACCCCGAAATCTGCCTGAGTATACTTCTCCCCGTTAAGAGCATCGTTTATGATTTGTGAGTCGCCTTCAAATTCCACTTCGGTGAGTCCCAGTTCTAAGGCAAAACGGATTGCTCTTCTAACCGCCATAGCTTCCGTAGCTTCTACCGAGAGGGGAAATCTGATTTTCTGGGACAAAGTGGCCATCGGTTTCCCCTGAGCGTTTCGGACAATGACTCCAATACCTGCCTCTGCTGTCTCTGCAAAAACTGCCCCATCATAATTCACTTTATAGCTGCAAGTAGTTGGCTTCCTCCAGTGTGTTTGTGGCTGGGGATGGGAGCTGGGAAGATGGAGAGTTTGGCATGATTGGAACTCTTGTAAGAATTCCCGAGCAAAGATGGGTATGTGGTCTGCCTTCTCCACGGGTTGTTTGAGCCTCACCTTATTTCTCCTATGCCAAATAGCCCAGCATGTGGTACTGAACAGCTCCAGATCAACAGGTGGCTCCAGTGTTCTTACTTGGCACCAGAGTTCAGTAAAATTCAGGAAGTTTGATTTTCGAAAGCCCTTCAACCCTGTGTCTTTGCCCCAAGCAGTTTGCACATGCGGACATACCCAGAGTGCGTGAAGAATGTCCTCTGTTGGTGCACCACACAGCTCACATGTCGGATCTTCTACCACATTCTTCTTCTTCAGATTTAGTTTTGATGGAAGGGAGTCTTTGAGAGTGCGCCACATGAACACCTGGATTTTTTTTGGGACTTGTAGAGACCATACCTCCTTCCAAATTTGTTCCATTGGCCTTGAGTTTGAGCAGCTTGGTTGGTTTTGCTTGTCCATATTTTGCAGGAATTTGTAACCACTTCTAACCGTGTACTGACCAGTTTTTGTTCCTGGCCAGAAAGGATTATCCTCTAGGGTACCTTCACTTAGTGGAATGCTTTTAATCGCCAGAGCATCATAAGGGAAGAAAATACTATCAATCAAAGTTTCATCCCATTGGTTTGTCTGGGGTGAAATTAGTTCTGATACTATACTGTTTGCCAAGATGGAGGGGGTTGGGGTGATGATCCGCCGGTGGTGATATTTTAGAAGCCACCTTTGTCTCCAAATTTTAATTGTCTTCCCATTGCCCACTCGCCAAACAATGCCATTCTTGATAACATCACGGGCCTTGAGAATGCTTTGCCAAGCGTAAGAGCCCTTAATTTTTTAGTCCACTTCTAGAATTGAGGAGTGAGGAAAGAATTTCGCCTTAAACACTCGGTACAAGAGAGAGTTTGTATCAGTTAGAAGTCTCTAAACTTGTTTACCGAGCAATGCATCATTAAACTTCCGTAGTTCTCTGAATCCCATACCACCTGAATCTTTCTGACAACACATAGAGCTCCATTTTACCCAACAAATCTTATTTTTGTCCGGCCCATGGCCCCACCAGAATTTTCGAATCATAGATTCTAAATCTTGGCATAGCCAATTTGGGAGTCAAAAACAACTCATAGTATACGTAGGTATAGCTTGGGCTACTGATTTGATTAGAACTTCCCTCCCTGCTTGAGATAGCAATTTTTCCTTCCATCCCATTAACTTACTCCATACCCTCTCCTTTAACTGCGTAAAGCAAGCGGTTTGGTTTCTCCCCACAAAAGAAGGAAGACCCAGGTATCTTTCATACTGTTTGATGCTTGGAACCCCCAAAGTGTCTTTAATAGCTTCTTGAGTGCCTGTTGGTGTGGCTTTGCTGAAAAAAATGGTTGTTTTATCCCGATTAACCTGCTAACCTGAAGCTCTCTCATATGTTAAGAGAATCTCTTGGAGTTTTGCACAATCTCTGGTCGTGGCTTTTGTAAACAGGAGGCTATCATCTGCAAAGAAAAAGTGAGTGATTCTGGGCCCTTTCCTGCATAAAGTGACCCCTTGCAACTCCCCTAATTCTGAGGCTTGTGAGATAAGAGCATGAAATCCTTCTACACACAGTAAAAACAAGTATGGTGATAGGGGGTCCCCTTGGCGCAGCCCTCGAGAGGGTTTGAGGTATCCATGGGGCTCCCCATTAACTAGCAAAGAATATGAAACCGTGCTGATACACTGCATTATCATGGAAATCCATCGAGGATGGAAACCCATTTTTCTCATAATAGATTCGAGATAAGCCCATTCTACACGATCATAGGCCTTACTCATATCTAGTTTAAGAGCCATAGCACCATCCCTCCCCATTTTGGTAGTGTGCATGTGATGGAGTGTTTCAAAAGCAACCAGAACATTGTCTGTAATTAAACGCCCTGGGACAAATGCACTCTGAGAGTCTGATATAATATGTGGGAGGATAGATTTTAGTCTATTAGCAATGACTTTGGACACTAGCTTGTAAATAACATTGCAAAGACTAATTGGGCGGAATTCAGTAACTCTCTCCGGACTTTTTACTTTGGGAATGAGTGTAATAAAGGTATGGTTAATGGAAGTGAGTAATTGACTAGAATTGAGGCAAGAAAGAACACCTCTTGTAACGTCTTGACCCACCACTAGCCAGTATCTTTGGTAAAAGATTGGTGGTAGTTCATCCGGCCAGGGGGCCTTTAGAGGGACCATCTGCTTTAGAGCTTCTTCAACCTCTACTTCAGTGAATGCACTGGTCAACCTCTCATTCATTGATTTGGAGACCACTTGTGGGACATGGGCCACGGCTTCATCAATGTGGGTTGGTTGTGATGACTTGAAAAGATTCTCATAATATCCAAGTAACATGCTGACCACTTCCTCCTTTTCTTCCACCCACACCCCTTCATTACTTCGAAGACCCATAATTTTATTTCGCCGGCGTCGTTGAGAAGCTTGACCATGAAAGTATCTTGTATTTCGGTCTCCATCCTTGAGCCAGGATGTTCTCAATCTTTGTCACCACATGCGCTCTTCTTTTTCAAGGAGAAAATTAATTTCAGACTTCAAACTCTTTAAGCTATCCATACTGCCCCCCTGCATAGCACTTGTTTCGGCATCCTGAAGTTGTTGCCGCTTCTTAGCCAACTGCCGAGTTACATTACCAAAGTGCTGCTTACTCCATTTGCCAAGTCCCCTTTTGCAATCTTTGAGTTTGTTCCAAACTTGAAACATTGCTGTGCCATCTCTGCATTTATCCCATTCGGCCTGAATAGTAGTTTCACAACCAGCATCACTAGTCCATATCTCTTCAAAACGGAATGGTTTCCGTAAATTGCGGGGTTGATTACATGGTTCAAGCTCCAAATGAAGGCATTTGTGATCGGAGTTAGTAACATTTAAATGCTCCAGCCGAGCACCATGAAATTTATGAATCCAGTCCAAGGTTGCCACTCCACGATCTAGACGAACCCATGTGGTATTTGGGGGGTCTCTATTGTTGCACCAAGTAAATGGAGAGCCCCGATAACCCAAGTCCAGCATTCCACAATCATCAAGGACAGCACGGAACTCTTTCATTTGCCGCTCGGGTCTTGGTCTTCTTCCCTGCATTTCGGTACTAAGAGCAATCTCATTAAAGTCTCCTATGCAGCACCACGGGAGGTGGATTTGCCGGGAGAGCCATCTAATGAGGTTCCATGTCTCAATCCTCATATGTGTTTCAGGAGCTCCATACATAAATGTTAACCGCCAAGCATCTGAGGTACCAGAGTAAATAACAGTATCAATATGATTATGGGAATAAGACAAAACAGATAAATCAAAACTTTTATTCCAAAATAATGCTAAACTTCCTCCCTTTTTATTGCAAGGGACAAGAAGTTTGTTATTGAAATGTAAACGACAACGTAATTGTTCTAGGTGCTCATCATTCGACCATGTTTCGCACAAAAACACCGCCGAGGGATCTTTTGCCCGTACTAGGTGGGCAAGTTCTTGAACTATACATGGGTTCCCAAGCCCACGATAGTTCCAACTTAAGAAACTCATTTGATTTGGCGGAGCTGAGCATGGTCAGCTTCCGCCAATACAATGTCCATTGGAGTGGTACGTGGGTATTTCCCAGGTCTTCCATATTCCTCCTCTGCCTCACTGAGAGGTTCACTGCTTCTTTTTTCTGCTAAAACCACTGAAAGGCCTTCTGTTTCCAAGCCACGAACCCGAGTCTTTTTCTTTCAAGAGCCCACATTAGTTTTAGGAGTATTGGTAATCTCATTTAGTGGGCCTTTGTCATTTGGGCTCTTCTGATGCTGGGGATTCCGTGGAGTAAGTGGGTCCACAAAAAAGTCACATGATTCTGCCAAGAAAAATTTTGCATTGATGCCTCCGGTGTTTTCGTTAACAATCCCCAATTCCTTATCTATCTCTCTGAGTTGACCCTCAAAGTCCGAATGCTTTAATTACGTATCAAATCCCAAATTTGGGGCCAGATTTTCCATATTTGCTCCCATGCCATCTGCGTTCTGCATTTTCGGCAACGCTGGCTTCTGCTGCCCCTGGTTTGGCGGGGTTGTGGTCTTGCTGCCAAACTGAGATGCTCTGCCCTCCACGTGCATAGCAACCTTACGGTTTGGTCTGTCAACATCTGCTTTCATCCACGCCCCATAGCCTTGGTCTCGCTTACCCAGAGAAGTATGGTTTCGGAGCCATAGCGCACAGTCCTTCTCACCGTGGGTCACCAAGCCGCACCAATAGCAGAAGTTTGGTAACCGTTCGTATTTGAAAGCGGCCCACCCCTCCTTTCCATTTGCTAATCCTATCTTCCTACCTCGACATAATGGTTAGGTGATATCCACCTTCACTCTGATTCTCATCACTCTTCCCCCTCCCATTTCTTCATCTGATTCGGTGGTTTTCAAAACCTCTCCAATCCCGCAACCGAGAGCCTCCGCCACTTCCTTTTTTCAAACTTAGCACCGGCAGGTTATGAATCTGTACCCAAAAAGCAACTTGGTCAAAGACCACGTTCTCGATTTCTACATCCTCCACCACCTTGCGGAAAGCCACGAGGTACTTATCATACGACCATGGTTCAGAAAAGAGGACCCGTTCCATGTCCGCTCCATCCTCAAACTCAAACAGTAATATGTTGTCCCCCATATCCCTGGCTAAGAATCCTTTCTCTGTCCTCCACAGCGGTTTGAAAGTGCGAATAACCGCCTCAATATTGATAACCCTTCTAGTATAGAACTTCATAGCCAGGGAGTAGGAGACCGCCTGAGTCGAAGACCCAAGATTGAATCTATCTCCCTCTATCTCATTTAGAGACAATCTTTTCCACATGTTATTAATCTCGTCCATGCTTGACTTCCACCCAATACACAGTAATATTGAAAGGATACAAACAAACTTCCGTCCCACCAATGGTATGTCCACTAGAGGGAACAAAACTCTTGTACAAGACAAGAACTGGGTTCTACGTGCGGCTAGGGTTTTGAGAGAACCCTAGGGCAGAGAAACATCAACTTTCATATGGATTCCCCGCCCAAGAACCAACCTAGTGATGCATAACCAGTGGCTCTCATCGCTGGTGCGAAGAGGCGACTGTTGCCTACTGATGGTGATGTATCAAGAAGAAACTGGTGATGCAAAACGCCTACTGCTTAGTGCTTACTAGCAAAAAACAAAAAAACAAATCCCCAATCCAAAAATCCCTAATCCCTAATCCTACACAAGTTTGATCTGCCACCAAAAAGTCACCACTCAAGCACTCAGAACTACGAAGACGGAATCATGGACCACGATCCACCAGAGGTCCGAAACGCCACAGATCCACGGCATGCAGCGCACCGCACGTAGGGAACCCGAGCCACCACGGCACCACCAACGGTCCACCAGCCACCAGCCACGAGTCCACAAGAGCACGGAGCACAAAGGCCGGAGCAACAGGTATTTCCCTTTTCTTTTCTTTTTTTCTCTGTCTCTCATTTTATTTTGTTTTGAATGAGTGTTGCTCTGCTAGTTTTTGCCTTATGCCTTTGAAAGCCTTTCAGCCTTTTGACCGAATTATATTGAAAAGTGTCTGTGACTTTTCAACTGCTTTAGTGCTTTTTTTTTGGCTGAATAACTGCTTTAGTGCTTTTGTTGACTGAATTATTGAGAAATCGTGTGACTTTTGTGCTGCTTTAGTGCTTTTATTTGATCGAATTTATTGAAAAATTTTGTGACTTTGTACAGAGTACTGTACTGACTACTGAGTGTGAGTTGAGTAAATGGCCAAATGTTGTGTTTGTTGTGCTGTGCATAAGTCATAAGTGCATGTGTTGTGGGCCTGTGTGTACTGAACATAGATTACAATTTAATGTTATGCTTTGTTTTATTTTTATTTTTTTAATGAGAGTGTAATAGTGTAATAGTATAATAGTGTTAATGTGTTATCATTTATTAACACTAATGAATTTTTTAATTAAAAAACTACTAGGCATATAATAATGTTAAATAGGTATTAGTTTTAGATTTTTAGGATTATAATATAATTTTTTATTATTTGAACGAGATTATAATATCATATAGGTTGTAGGTACTATGACGAAGAGTGGTAATGACAAGAACCAAGTGATTTAAGCTAAGCTAAGCTAAAAAGCACAATGTAATCTTGATTTTTGCATTAAAAAAAAAAAATTGGACTTTATGTTATTTTTTTAATATTTAATAAATAGGTGGGTAACCAAATTCGAGACAAGCTTGGGTAACCCAAATCTCGAAACCGACCCTGATTGTTGTTACCCATTGAGAGGAGCACTCAGTAGAGGGTTTGCAAAATGGGGAGGGGTTGAAGGAGGCGAAACCAAAAAGAATGAAAATGTATTGGGCATTTTTCATAGAATTTTGGAAAGCTTCAATGTTTAAGATACTCCAACACTTAGCTATATCTATATCTATATATCTATACTATAATGTAAAATCGAAACTTTTTTTACTTTTGGTTGACCTCATAATATTGCGCCACATAAGCTTTTAATAATTATCACAATTTTACGCCTCATTATTTTAATATATATTTTCCTTAATAGAAAAGAATATATTATTCCATATATACAAACACAATCATAATAAATGTCTAATACTAAAATATATTCTATATATAAACACAATAATAATAAATGTTTTTAATAATAATCATAATTATCAATTTTCATATTTAGAAAAAAATAAAAAAAGAAAAAGTCATATTATATTAAATTTTCCAGTGCGTTGCACGGGTTACCGACTAGTATATATATATATAGAGGCATAGGTCGAGTTTATTTTTTGTATTTTTTAATAGAATATGCGATAGAAAAAAGTTCCATAGGGTGAGTTTTATTTATTCATTTATGTGGCCAAGGTGGGACCAATTCTGATATTAAAATGTAGATCACATAACAAATAGTTAAAATATCTTGTAGTCGAGTAAGGGATATGAGTTCAAATCCTGCTTACACCAAAAATCAATTGGTGTCTTGATTTGATAGTAAGAACCAGGGACGGAGCCAGAAATATTTTTTGGGATGGGCTGAAAATGTTAAGTCAATTGCCCCAATAGAAGAGAATTTTATTTAATAATAATAAAATGTACAACAAAAATCAATAGAATATAACTTTCATAGTTATATCACTATATCTATATTCTATAATAATAATAATATATTAAAAACTTATATTGTGACACCAATAGCAAATGGAATATTTGATGTACTATTTGTTCACTGCAAATGGTGTTGCCTCATAAGATGGAGCAATTAATCTAATAGATCTAAAGGGAATGTAAAATAAAGTTTTAAAATCTGTTTCGGATTGGTTATTGTAACTGAATATTTTGATATTGGTATGTACCATTATATCATTTCGGGATTATCATTCTCTATATATATAAATGTTGTTTTTTATTCATATTATTAAACTAATTAATTTAAATTAATGAATCTAATGTAGTGTTTTAAAAAATTTCCTAATAAGTGATCACTTGCTTATTAAAACGAAAAACAAAAAATCATATGTGGTATTTATGTAAATAAGTATATATGTAATGGCATTTGTGAACTAGAACCTTTCAAGAAGTTTCTTTTCCTCTCCAAATCCAACGTATTGACTATTCTACTTTCTCACATTTCCTTTTTTTTTTTTTTCCTTTTCACATGACATTTCCTTTACCCTCCTCACATTCTTTCTTTTATTTTTCATTCTCATGTTGCTTCTCTGGATCTCTTCATGTTCTTATTTTTTTTCTCACCATATAAATTTCTCTTCTCATCTTCTTCATCATCTTTTTATTTGTTTTTCTTTCCCTCAACTCCACCGTGACTTCGGCTCCGTTTGTTTTGATGTAAAACATTTTCCATAAAATGTTTTCATCATTTGTGGGTGTTTGTTTCACAGTAAAATCAAAGTCAACTGTAAAATATTTGTTGTTGACCGGAAAAACGCTGAGTAAAATTTGGAAAACGGTTTACGGAAAAATTTTCCATAAACCATTTTCCAAAATATTGTAGCCTCTCACCCTGTCCCCCCTTCCTGCTCTCTCTCTCTTTCTTACACAGCTCCATTCCCCTTCCCTCTCGCCGATCTCGCATAACAGCCCCTCCGACGCCGATCTCGAACAGTAGACAGCCCAGCGCCGATCTCGCACAGCAAACAACCCCCCGAGATCTCTCACAGAAAACCCATTGAAGCACGAGCAGATCTGGGTTTCGTTTTTTTTTTTTTTACCAGATCTGGTGATGGGTTGCTGGTAGGTGTGCCGGTTTTGGGTTGCTGGTGATGGGTGTAGGTGATCTGCGATTTGGGTTTTATTTTTTGGCTTTGTGCAGTGGGTCTCATGGGTTGCAGGTGGGTTTTTGGTTGATTCCGGTGGGGGTTTGATTCACGGTGGGTCAGGGTCGGTTGGGGGGTGGCTTGCTGAGGTGGTGGTGGGTTTGTGGGGTGGCTTGCTGAGGTGGTGGTGGGTTTTTTGTGCATTCCGGTGGGTCGGGGTCGGTTGCGGGGTGGCTTGCCGAGGTGGTGGTGGGTTTTTTGTGCATTCCGATGGTGTTGGGGTGTGTTTTATTTTTTATTTTTACGTTGAATTAAACACTGTAAAATATTTTCCAGAGCATTTTTCAGAATGCAAACAAACACCAGAAAAACAAACGCATCTGAAATCATTTTACGACAGAAAATATTTTACATTGAAACTTTATTGTATTGGGCTGATTTTGTGTTAGATTGCTAGGTTAAAGGGCATAAAAGGTGAGCTAATGTCTTATTTTTGGCACTGTAAAAATATTTTTTAGAAAAACTGTCCACCGTTGGTAAGAACAATCATCATGAAACAACAACAATAACAACATCATTAATGTGAAAATATAAAAAAGTGGTGTAAAAATATTTCGCTGAAATGGTGAAATGAAAAGCAGCTGAATTTGAATTAAATTCAAACGTAGGATAAATGACCTTGGTGAGATCCGCTCTGATATTAAAAGCAGGTCAAACGTTCAAAAAAAGAAAAAAAGCATCAACAACGAGGTGCTATTTCGTCATTCTCATATTAAAAGCAGATAACAGTACAACAATTCAAAGTGCACAACTGCATATAGATACTGTTTACTTTTATTAATAAGTTAAGAAAGAAAATATTCAACAAAAATAAAATAGTGGCTGCTTGGCGGCCTAGCTACCGTGTTCCACCACCAAGGCCAGTGTTGGAGGAGATTACGAGACAAGGGTGACATCAACAATAGAGAGCAGAGAGCTTGCAAACCTTCATGACCAAGCCAAGCCTCCTTTCATTTTGTATTCTTTCTCATATCATGATTTTTATCACAAGACACGACATTGAAATCAAGAGATTGTTGGAGGGCAAATAGACCTGCATCGGTGCATCCATAAAGATTGTTTCTCACTATTTTGTGTGTCGCACTAAATCCTAAAGACAGACCTATATGAGTTTGTTCCTCACCATTCCGTTTGTGGCACTAAATCCATTGCATAGATTTGGAGTTATTGAAGGTGGAAGATTCATGAGATTCTTTGCCCTCTACGTTGGGACAACGAAAACTCTGATACTACTGGTTGTGAGTCTTGTGATTTATAGCATAATTGCAAAGCTTAAATTAAAACAAATGTGTGCACACTAGTGCTGGAAGATTTCGGTAATTCAATTACCGAAATCCTAACTTGATTAAAAATAAAAAATAATGTTGATTAGTCATATTAAGTCCCTAAACTCGAAAAATGCATGGCAGCTTTATTGTGGAAGATTTCAGTACCAAAATTAAACCTTTTATTTTTATTTTTTTTAAGTTTCCTGTTGATTTCGGCAGTTTTGTTGTCAAAATCAAGGTGATTTCAGCACACAAACAACACTACAACAGAAATCATTCTCTCTCCTCAATCTGCCAATTAATTTGTACAGTAAACACTATAGTACTGTTAAATAATAATTTAAAAATAAACAATATTTTAACCAAATTTGCGTCAATAGACTTAAAACAAATACTAAGGATTACTTGCAGCAGTTGAGAAAATTCACGTTTCGAATAAATTTTATATAAATCAAGGTGCAGATAATGTAGTTGAGATGGCAAGTTCAATATTACAGAATTTCCTAATTAAGTGGAAGAAAGTTTATAAGTCAAGGTAGTTTGTTATTGGACTAAAATGCAATTAATTTGCACCCTTTAAGTTTGAGGTATTTAGAATTTTTTCCCTAAAGTTTTTTAATTTTTTTTATCTACTTTATTGAAAATTGGTATCGCTTTTTATTTTAGTCCTTTACGTTAGTATGATGTGCTTAACTATCCGTTAAATGTCAACTTATCTCAAAGTAGCGTAGTTTTGACACAATCGCAATTAGGATCCAACTTCTATTATATAATAATTTTTTATGTTATCATATTCTTATAATTCAAGAATCTTTGAAGTTTCCATCCACTCCTTTAGAAGAAAAAATAAATAAATCACAACTTGTAACCAATGCCTCATTCAAGTCCCTCCCTTAAAAAATGAAAAATAAATCATAAAAATGAAACGAAAAAAAATAATAGGTGGGCAAAATAGAGAAATACAAGTGGTAAAAAAGAAGAGAGAGAGAGAGAGAGAGAGAGAGAGAGAGAGAGAGAGAGAGAGAGAGAGAGAGAGAGAGAGAGAAACTTGAAATACATAAGTCCAATATGTTTTCTTTTTAAATAATTTATAAGTTGCACCAAATGAGTTTCAAAATTATCACCTCACCCTTCACATTAATTGATCTTATAAGGAGAATAGATTATATTTGAGTTAAAACTCATTAGCAAGACATAAGTCCAATTGTCTTGAGATACCATTTGGGCTTTTGGAATTCAACTAGCTTGACATTGGGCTATAAAGTTTATTTATTTTTGACACTGATAGCTTTTTTTTTAGGGAAACTAGACTCGCTACATCCTATTTTGGAGAAATGACACTCTGCTCCCAAATTTGCAAAATAATTAACACTCCACCCCTTTTTCCTATATTATTAAAGGAATATTCTCCACTTAAACTTAAAATAATTGAAATATAATTTTTCTTTTTAACTTTGGTTAGTTAGACATTAGTTAAAAAAATTAATAAAAAATAAAAAAAAACAAAAAAAAAAGAAAAAGGGGCAGAGTGTTAATTATTTTGCAAATTTGGAAGCGAGTGTCATTTCTCCAAAATGAGGTGTAGAGAGTCTAGTTTCCAAAAAAAAAATGATGTTAGTGTAATTTATCCTTTATTTTTTTATTAGATTTTTTCATTTTTTGTTTATTTTTGTGTTGGTCTATGTTACATGGCTTTCTTGGATCAAACATGGTGGTGCCACGACACATTTACCGTGAGGTAAATGGTTGTTCTGAGATTTCGGCATCCAGGAGTCCAAGTTAAAAATAACTCTTTTACTCAAGCTGCCCAAGCTTTTTGTACCATACTATTTTGTGAGATAATGTGGGTGGACCGATGGTTCAACTTTGAGACACACTATGACACTAACCGGTGTGGCCTCATCCTTTTGTGATGTACATTACAACAACAAAAGCATATCTTAATTCTATAAATTTTATGGTTAATTATGGATCCAACAGACTAGATAGAGTCAGTCACATGTATTTTTTTGCAATTCTTTTTTATACGAAGTCATGCTATTTGTTACTTCCCATAATTGACATGTAATTTTTACTGTTTTTATTAATGGTATTTATTATAGATCTACCCTTTTTTTTTTCTTTATCTTTTTCCAACTTGAATTAACTTACTATTTTCTCGTTGTTGCATTAATCTTTTGAGTGCTCTCCCTCGTCTTTTCATCACTAGGGGCCACCTCAATCTTTAACAAATTTCCTCATTTCGAATCTTCTATTTCCTTATATTTCTATTAATCTATCTTAACATTCTCATTGTAACTACACTCATTTTATAAATATGTTACTTCTTAACGTCTCAACATTAATATTTAATACCATAGAGTGTTGCTATTCTTGTAGTAGTCTTATAAAAATTTCTCTTTAACTTTACAAGTATTCTAAGATTAGTCGATTAAAAATATACCTTATTTGCTTAGCCACTTTATTTACTTTGTTCGTATACTATGATTCATATCCTCTCAATCTTTATAAATTATGCTGCTTCTTAACAACCTAATATTCAACATTATAGAGCATAGCCTTATAGCAGTTTTATAAAACTTTTTGTTTAACTTAATATGTAATCTACAACCACGCATCGTATGATTCACATAATCTTTAATCTCTCAATCTTTATAAATTACTAATCCAAAATATCGAAAGTTCTCATTCATTGGTATCTTTTGACTATTAAGTCTGATAATCCCTTCACATGTGTTTCTACTTTTACTATATATGCATTTCATTTTACTCTCCATTAATTCTACTTAACTAAAAGTCTTTAGATTCTAAAGCCTCTTGCAAAATTTCTAACTTAACATTAACTTCACATATAGTTTTTCATCCATTAAAAGTCTAAAACTATATTATATGCAAAAAACATACACCAAAATACTTCCTCCATAATCAATTTAATAAGCTCATCTATCACTATTGCTCAAAGGTATGGACTTTTGTAATGCACATAGGGTTGTAAACAAGTCGAGTTGAGTCGAGCTAAGTATTAAATGTTTAGAATTATTCATTTAATTTTATTTCGAGCACGAGTTGAGCTCAAGTGTTTCAATGAATTAGGTTATATGTTCAAGCTTGATTCATTTAATTGTCAAACAAGCTCAAACTTGTTCACGAGCTATTTGATTAAATTATTCTTTTTCATATATAGTAAACACCACAATTAACATTTTGTATTACTTCATAATATATGCTGATAATTAATAAATAAATTATAGTTGAAATTATATAATTTGAGTTACTTAGATATAAAGATTTCGTTTATAAACTTATAAAAATTAGATTAACAAATCTTGATTCTGAAAAATTATATATAATTTTTACTACAAAATAATTATTATGCTTGAGTTTGACTCGTTTACAAATCGAGTCTAAATTTGGGTTTGAACTTGATTCATTTGTTAAATAAACAAACATAGATAAGCTTTTTCTCAAACTGAGTCTAAGTTGTTCATAAACGATTTGGTTCATTATCAGCTCTAAATAGTAAATACAGTTCCTTTTATATGAATATATATTTCTGCTTTTAAGTTTTTATTTTTTATTTTTTATTTATTTTTATTATTTAGAGAGAGATGAACCAAGGTAAAATTTTAACTACTTGGTCTAGTTTGCACAATCCATGAATTAACTGCCCGTAGCTAGGCCCAATCATAACCAATTTTTTATTTCAATTTTTAGGCTTAAGCCCTTTTATGCCTTTACCCCTTAAGCCCATTTAGATAAACTCATAGTGTAATCAAATAAAACATATATCCAATAAAATTGACACTTTATTTTAAGTCACACACTCGATATATTAATCTCTACCCGTATATAAATAAACACGTGTTCTCCTTTTCTTTTTATATATCTAATAATTAATAAGAACTGATTCAATCAAACATATATAGATGATAGAATTACAACCACCTTTCAACGTAATAAACCAAGCATGCATGGAAATCTAAATAACGACAACTTTTACTTTTCATGCATGAACGTAATTTAGTATCCTCCAGTTAGACAATATATATGTAGCTAATTAAGTCAAAGCCATCGTCGTCATATTGATCAGAGCCATAGCGATTTGGCCGCTGCTGGTATCACCGTCAATACTGGTAGTGCTATTGATGCCAACAGGCGTTTGGCCACCACTATTGGTATTACTTTTATACTTGCGTAGTGCATAAATGAATACAACAATGAGGATGAGGAGGAGGTAAACTATATGCACGGCAAGGTGTAATAGAAATTTTTGTTCCCAGTGAATACAAAAAGAAATTGTATCGAAACAAAGGGACCCAACCCATGCCAAAACAAATAAAACGAAAAGGTTATTTATTTATTTAAGAATAATTTGCGTAAGTCAACTATAATTATTGCGTAAATTGTTTTAATTTTTTTTATTATTATATAATAAGATATAGTATTTCTATCTTTTGATAAAAAAAATTCATATTTGATTCCCTTCTAAATTGAAAATCATTTCCAATTAACCAAAAATTTAAGTGGTAACTTAGCTCAATTATGTGGCTGGTGATCCCCTTCCAAAACAAAAAACAAATACTGAAAATGTACTGTATACCCTTTAAGTGTGATCAGTTTTGGGTTTGTTTCCTAATGTTTGAAAGTTTTGATCTACTCCCTTTTAATTTGGGCCCGTTTGTATTTTGTTCATCTCGTCTATAAAACGTTAGCCTTTGACCGTTAAGTGCTACCTAGTTCTGACACATGTGTTAGTTGGCCCAATAAAGTCATGCTACGTGTATTTGAGAGAATTTTTTTTATATTTTTTTAATTCAATTTACACATGGCATGATTTTATTGGGCCAACTAGCACATGTGTCAGGCTTAGTTGGCACTTAACGGTCAGGGGTTAACGTTTTTTGAACAGGAGGGCCAAAATCCAAACAGACCCAAACTAAGAGAAAGTGGATCAAAACTTTCAAATATTAAGGAACAAAATCAAAATTAGCCAAACTTAGAGGCCAGGTGTATGGTGTATTTAATTCATCTTAAATTGTGTTTAACTTCAGTTTTCTTGGTAACCAAACTGTAATTTGATTGTTTGGGTAAACAAAGTTTGAGATTTTGTTGTAAGCGTTTTCCTCTGTTTAATGGATACTGGCCTTTGTAGTTTAGAGTCTTTATTTAGAAATAAGTCATTTTTACCCACATCCCTAGATGAAGCAAGCAATTTTATGCAACAAATTAAAGGAAGCATATGAGTTTTTAGCCACGGCATCACAAATGTCCACTTCAAGCTATCACATCCCTTGATGATGCATTTTGCTAGGCATTTCTTTAGTGATTGTTTTGGTTTTATTTGAATGAATGGTAAAATGTGCGAAGGAGAATGCAACTTTAGTACATTTTTTTATATTTATGATAGGAGTACAATTTTTGTGTGGGGGGTAATTTCAATGTTCTCCACCATTTGTTTATTATCCATTATAAATTAAATCTTTGAATATAATAATATAAATAATACTTTCGGGAGTTGAAAATAAGTGTAAATCCAATGATTTTGGAATAGGTCAACCTTTCAGACTATGTGAACTGAAGCATCTTAATAACAAGAGGTCCATCACTAAAGAGCAATCTTGCCTCTTTTAAAGGGAAAATTATTAGGTCCCGTTGCGGACCATCCTGTCAAATGTGTTAAAAATTGTAATATTTATATGTTTATTGATAAAATATTATATGTGTTTTGATAAAATATATGTCTGGTGTTGTAAAATATGTGTAGTTTATAATAAAGTTAACCTTATCACAAATATAAAAAAATTTACCAGAATTTATACATTTTAATTTTATAACAATAAACACACATTTACCAAAAACACATAATTTTTATCAAAATCAACACCGGTTCAATGGCGGGACATAAGTGTTCTCCCTTTTCAAGATACCTCTTCAAGATAGGAGTTTTCACTGGTCCAATGGCGGGACCCAAATGTTCTCCCTTTTCAAGATATGGGTTATCACTTATCACGTGGTTTCAATGAAATAAATAAAAAAATAAATAAATTTTATTTTCAATAACTTTTTTATCCATCGTGTGTACATATATATATATATATATATATATATATATATATATATATATATCATTTAAACATTGTGTAATTTTGTTTCGGCTTTGCTCCCTATACTTAGAGTAAATTTGCGTTTGCACCGGTACATATAGAATCACCGATTCACCACACGTTAGTGAATAGTGATCCTTTATGACTTTTTATATCTCAAATTCAGCTTTCGAAGTACATGGGCAAATGGACCCTGCCCCCATTGGGTTGGTTTAAGTTGAATACGGATGGATCTTCGTTAGGCAACCCCGGATTAGCAGGGGGAGGGGGTATTATTCGGAATCATCTTGGGGAATGGGTTGGGGGTTTTTCTCGGGCAATTGGTTTTACAACTAGTGTTCAGGCTGAATTGAGGGCTCTCAAAGATGGTCTATTGTTAGCCATAGATCTTGAGATTCTTAACCTTGAAATTGAGATGGATTCTCTAGTGGCAGTTGATCTTATTAACTCCTCCATCACATCTAATGCTTTTTTTAGTACTGTTGTGGATGATTGCAGGTACCTAATGGAGAGGTTTGAGCTTCGATCTCTCAAGCATATATTTAGAGAGGCGAATGGTTGTGCTGATTTACTGGCAAAAGCTGGCTGCGCCCAGCATCCTGATTTTGTTTATTTCCCGAATGCCCCAGCGCATGTGCTGGAGGCTTTAGCTTTTGATGTATCTAATGTTACTCGGTTCCGTTTAATTAGTTCGTAGTTAATATATTTCCTTTTAACAAAAAAAAAATGTTTCTAGAAAAGTGGGCGGTATATAGTGGGCAGTATAATTGATTCAGTGGGTGGACAAAACCACACACGTGAAATCTTTTTCACTTCTCCAGATACTCCTGATGCCACATTTTAAATGTTAATTAATTTGATCAGACCAATCAAAAAAGTAAACATTTATCACTTTCACTTAGCTAAAAAAAAAAAATTCAAAAATTTATTGTTCTTAAATATTATATATATATATATATATATATATATATTATATATATTATATATATATATATCATTTTTATTAGGTTAGTATGTTAGACATTGACTAACAATTTTAAATACTCTTAACAAAGTATATAAGTTTTAACCAATACTTATTAATTTTTTTTTTTAATTGGTAACGAAATATGTCATTTCCTTGACCGAGGGACGAAGCCATGAATTTATTTTAAGATAGGTTGGAATATCAAGTAAGTAGATCTCGACAGTACGAGAAAATTTCATTAAATAGAAAGAAAAATACACCTAGTCAGGGGGGACATAATGAACTTTATCCCTCAATGCATATTCTATACATAAGCAAAAAGATTAAATAAAAAATAAAAATGCAATGCAAATACAATAGATACTATCCTAAATAAAGCAAAAAAAAAAAAAAAAAGATACTGCTTAAGTGGTGCCCTGTGATTCTTGATAGAGTAAAAACTTATTAATTATCGAATCTGAATCGATATTTCTAGTAAGTTCTCTTTCGATGTAGATAACCAAACAATCTGTAAGAAACTCATCTTCCATCTTATTCTGAAGTGTTGTTTTTACAAGTTTCATAGCAGAGAATGCTCGTTTTGTCGTTATCGTGGAAACTGGAAGAGTCAACACTAGACGAACCAATCTATTAAAGGTATTATATTAAGTATTGACCACTCACTGATCTCAAAAAAAAAAGTATTGACTACTCATTTTTATTATTACTAGCCATTTTGGTAGCTTTTATACAAAGGTGTTATATCTAACACAAAATGAAAAAAGGAGTAGAGTGTTAATTATTTTATAAATTTGGGAGCAGAATATTATTTCTCTAAATTAGAGTGTAACGAGTTTAATTTTTCTAAAAAATAAAAAAAAAGTATTAGTATAATTTATCCAAATTTTCCCGGGAGTCTGAGACCACACCACACGTAAAAGGTTAGACTACTTTGCATTTTTGCTCACCCAAATTCTACACTGAATTTTGCTCAATCAAATTCTTCACTGGGACCCATCTCGGAAAAGAAGTTCCGCGCTGCAATTTGCGACAAATTTTTCACTTGGACCCACCCCGTAAAAGGAAGTTCTGCGTAATCTCAATTAAATTTTGCTCATCCATTTCTTCACTGAGACCCACCCCGTAAAAAAATATATTCTGAATTGCATTTTGTTCATCCAAATTTTTTGCTAGGACCCACCCTGAAAATGAAGTTCTGAATTGCATTTTGCTCATCCAAATTCTAGAACCCACCCTGAAAATGAAGAATTGCATTTTGCTCATCCAAATTTTTTGCTAGGACTCATCCTGAAAATGAAGTTCTGAATTGCAATTTGCTCATCCAAATATTTTGCTAGGACCCATCTTGAAAATCAAGTTTTGAATTGCATTTTGCTCATCCAACTCTTTTTCTAGGACTCATCCTGAAAATGAAGTTATGAATTGCATTTTGCTCCAAATATTTTGCTAGGACCCACCCTAAAAGGAAGTTCTGCATTGCATTTTTGCTTATCCAAAATTTTCATTGAGACTTACCCCGTAAAATAAAGTTATCCATTGCATTTTGCTTGGCCAAATTTTTCGTTGGGATCAACCGAGTAAAAGGAAGTTTTGCATTGCATTTTTGCTCTTCTAAAATTTTCATTAGGACTTCCCACACTTCCCACACAAGGAGGTCTTGAGGATCTAACGGGGCCCATGTCGTTGGCAACTTTTTGGGATAATAATAAATTATCATTAAAAGAAAAGGGTAAGGCTTGGGTCCAGTGCACAGGAGCACTGGACCCGTTAGGATTTTGTCACATGTCCAGTTTTGTACAATTTTTATACACGTGGTAGCATTTCAACAGATCTAGTGCTACTGTGTACTGGACCCAAGCCATTCCCAAAAGAAAAAACTTCTCTTATTCAATTTGCCAATGGGAAGTGTGGGAAGTGACAATGGAGAATAAGGAGGTCTTGAGGATCTAACGGGGCCCATGTCGTTGGCAACTTTTTGGGATAATATTAAATTATCATTGAAAGAAAAAACTTCTCTTATTCAATATTACATTTAATAACTTGAGAAAAAGCCCATGATGAACTCCATATTCTTTCCTATTTCAAGACATTCAAACAAGGGATTAAAATATATATATATATATATCTATACTATAATGTAAACTCAAAGCTTTGTTGACTTTTATTTTTTTAGTTTGACTTCATAAAAATTTACCACATCATCTTTTCAAACCTCACAATTTTACACATCATCACAATTTCTTTATATTTTTTAATATAATTTTTTTTAAAACCTTTAAATACAATTTCAATCTCCTGAGTCCCGATAACACCATGTCTACCCGATCCCTGCCTTCACTTGACACACCTCTCTCCTCTCTCTCACAGTCTGCTCCTGCCACCTCTCTCTCTCACGGTTTGCTTCTGCCTTCTCTCTCTCTCACGATCCCTACCTCGATCTGCCACGGAATCTCTCTCAGCCACGGAATCTCTCTCACGATCCTTGCCTCGGTCTGCCTTTATCAGCCGGTCTTTGCCCCCCTTTTCAAACTCATCTCATGGATTCATACAACGGCAAAATGGATTATTGGGCTGATAAATTGAGTTCCTTATGGATCCAATTGAGGTAGGTCCTTTAATTTATAAATTTTCTTTTCAGTTTTTCATTTGTAGATTATTAGAATAACAACAGTTTATGCACTGGATGAGTTTGACATTCCATGGATTATGGGCTGTCAAAAGCCCAATTTTGCCCCGGAAACCAACTTGGCTTTGGAGGTTACCCTTGGTCTAGGCCCATAGTTCAATTATGTTTTGAGTGTCCTACAAGAATTAATAAAAATATTTAGTCGGTTCTTTATTTATTTGAAAGTGTCGGTTGTACAAGTATGTATATATAAAAGCTATTTAGTTTGTCATAACTTTAGGGTTTATGCTTGATGCTAGGTATTGTTTTCCTTATGCTTGATGCTATAATTTTTTCTGTTTTTTTCAAAAATGTTACTGATCAGTTGTAGTTTGGATTAGTTGTTAGTTTGTTTTAATCTTCTAAAGAATACCATCCTAAATAGAGTTATTTTGTTTTTTTTTTTTTTTTTTTTATTCTGCTATAACATATTTGTTTTAATCTATTTTAATCTGAGCCTTTGTTATGGATGAATTTTGTTGTTACTAATCAGTTGTAGTTTGGATTAGTTGTTAGTTTGTTTTAATCTTCTAAAGAATACTATCCTAAATAGAGTTATTTGCTTATAGTGTCTATTATAACCTCTTTTTTTACTGCACTTTGGATTGCTACTGGTCTTATTTGGAATAGAAAGCATCGGTTTTATACTAAGGATTCCTACTGCACTTAGCATGTATTTGTATTGTGCAATTATAACAAAGTAATCAATTTTCTTTGTATACTAAGGATTTTAGCATCTAGGTATTTGGTAAGGATTGCTACTGCACTTACCATGTATTTGTATCAATTTTCTTTGTATACTAAGGATTTTAGCATCTGGGTATTTGGGCCTTGTCAAGTTTATGCTCATCTCTGTTTGCTTTTCATGGTATTTTGAATTGGGTGATTGGTTTTAAGGTAAAAAGATTGGTGCTTTATGATTAGTGGTTGGTTCAGTTTTGTTAAATTTTTGTGAACCTGTTTCTGCATTTTCATGCTTTTTTGGAGAATTGGGTGCTTTATGACTAGAACATAGTTGTTAGTTGATTAAAAGAATTGAAGTTCTAATAGATAGGAGAGTTTATAACTACAACAATTGGAGTTCTAATAGAACATAGTTGTTAGTTGATTAAAAGAATTGGGTTTGCTTGAATCTGTTTCCTGGCATAATTCAATTGTTACAACTGATTGAAAGTATTTTTAGGCAAAGTAAAATTAGAAATTGCAATGGGAACAGATCTAGAAAGAATCGTTGATAGGTTATTTTATGACTTTGTTTCTGATTAGAATAGTCTTGGATTCATTGGAACTTTGAATCTGTTGACAGAAGGGGAGGATAAAATAAATTCCAAATATGTGGTTTTCAAGGAATGAAAGTATGGAACAAATCTCTATATATATTTTGTGGATGAATGAATTTTGTGGATTTAATTTTTTTTTTTTAATCTTAATCTTGCCTACTTATAATGTGTACAATACATTTTTCATCTTTAGAAGGTTAAAACGAAATCGAAATCTTTAGAAGGTTGAAAAGAAATCTGGCAAATTTGACTATGCCTTTTGCTTTGGCTCCTTGCTGCTTGGCAAGTCCAATTTGGTTCCTTGCTGCTTTTTGAGAATTTTGTGAATCAAATCTCTATTATTTTGGTACTTATACTAAAGGTCAATCATTATATCCAAGAATAATTGACTGACACTATCCTAGCAAGGAAACAATAGAGAAGTTGGGACCATGATTGATAAATTATTACAACCACCTTAGGACCACAACCATTTTCATACCATGCTTCAATCATTTTCATGGATTAGTTCAATTTGGTTAAATTGTCCACTCTTATTTTTTTTACTCAAATTCTCATAAGAGTCAAAAGGTACCTCTGAAAAAAAAAAAAAAAAAAAAAAAAAAAAAAAAAAAAAAAAAAAAAAAAAAAAAAAAAAAAAGGGATTGCCTTGTGAAAGGTACTAAAAAGACATTTGAGGAACTAATTCTTCTTTTCTTACTAACACATTAAACTCTTTACTATTTCGTGGTTTAGATTGTTATTTGTTAAACCACATGATATGACTTTTTCATCTAGGCCACTAGACTTGCTACCTGGAAGGCAAATTTCAATGAGGCTATCATCATCTTCATCGTAAACTGAACCATCTGAGAATGCCAGATATATGCAAGTAGTTGTAGTTATATGCAATGAATAAAAGTTTGTACTATGCCTCATGGGCAAGAGGATAAACTGCTTAGCCCGTCAGGGGTGATTTGAGGCAGGAAGGCGGGGAGTACTCCCACTTAAAAATGATCCTCTAGATTACTCAGCAACTGGTTCTGGCGGGTGGGGTCAGTTGTCTGTAGGTTTTACTACTGGCTAGAGGCGAGTCCAAAGGGTTCTTCTTTAGAAAGATTCTTACGTTATCAAAAAAATAATAATAATAATAAATAAATAAAAGTTTGTACTACTATATAGTCCATAATTGTTTGAAATGATTGATGGTATATTATAGATTTTTGTAATTTAGAAAAAGGGTGATTATAGTTGCGGATTGGTGTTATGTGTAAATCCAATGGGGAGTATGTAGGTCATCTTCTTCTTCATTGTCCTACTGCAAGGGAGTTGTGAGACTTACTGTTATGTTTGTTTGGTGTCTGTCACTTGAGTCATTGATTGATTGTTTTCTAATTTTTTATTTTTTTTTTTAATTTGTGAATCCACATGATGCTTTCCTGAGTGCTATTTGATGTTCAGTTGTAATGTGCTTAGATGTGGAGTTTGTCTTGGGTGTAATTTTTTGGTGGATTCATGTAGCAATGCTTTCTTTTCATTCTCATTTTGGAATATGCACACCATGTGTTTGACAAAATGTCTCGCTCATTGTTGCATTATTTTTAAGTAAACTTCATGGTGGTAGAAATAAATGATGGAGAAAAGCTTGAATATTTGTTCTTTGGCAAAGCATCAGGAGTAATCATAGTGACCATCAAGACTCATTTTTCAAGTAGGAAAAAAAAAAAAAAAAAGGCATAGTAAGACCTAAATTTGTCATATTCCTCAAGATTGGTTTGGTCCCAAAATTGTTTGTATTTGAATATTCAGGTTTGAGTTATAGGCCCGTTAGTTTCGACTGTCTGATCGATTTTTTTTTTTTTCTTTCTTTAAATTATCATTGGTTTATTCTTTTTTTTCCTATGGTATCAGTTGGCAGTGTTTCATGTGTTGCTATTGATGATTCAAGGGCAGGTGCTTTGGTAGTAGCTGGTTATGGAGGTCAGTTGCTGATTTATACGCACACTCAAAAAAATTCATCATCTTAACAAGGAGACAGACATACCAGTTTTTTCTCTAATGTTTTGTTCCGTGAGCTGTAATCAAGAACCTTAATGTGCTTCAAACAGAGCAGCCTAAATCCCTATAGCTTCCATTCAGCTTGGTTATAAGTGTATATGGTTCAATTTGTTCTTATGTTCCATTGATATACAGGATCAAACTGGATCCATTTTGAAAATGGTGTATAAAGTTCACTGTTTTGCTGTTAACTAATAATCAATTTCTCCCTTAACTGTTTCCCTTCTCTGATCCATACTTGAGAGTAGTAGCACTTTCTAGATCATATCAATGCCATTGTATGAGTTAGAACTTTTCTTTTGTGGAATGAGTTTATATCAGCAAATTGGTGATGCTCATTGAACATATTGTTAGTTGTAATTTTTGTTAACTGATGGTAATTTGAGACTGTGATTGGAGAGTCCTCTTGCCACAACTGTTTGTCTTGATTACACGAGTTAAATGCCTAGGAATCAGAGGCAGCCAGGCAGGAATATATTTGATGTCTGGTGTGTTACCCACAATGTTTATTTGCTCCTTTGGCACCCATTAGACCATCTAATCTATAATCTATCTATAAACTAAAAACTCAAGCTAAGAGAAAGTTTTTAGGCTTCCTCAAATATCGTCACATCAAATTTATTGTTCTCACTCACTTCCACATTTCCCTTCCCTCTATTTAATTCTCTCTCACACTTTTATTTTAAAAAAAAAATCTCTCTCATGGTTGATCCTTTACCTCACCTCTTCATCTACCTCTCTCTCCCTCTCACCTCTTGAACTCCCTGACTTCTTCACTTCTAAATTAATTGCATCCCCAATTACCTATTTAAATCCTATGTTGAGATTTTTTTTAGTCTCCCTGTGGTTCCTATGGTTCTATTGTTGTTTGAGTCTCAAAGGCGTGTTCTTTCCCCTTTAGTTTCTGATTGGCTTGTCAGGTTTTATACTTTTACTTATTTCTTCATTTGGTTTTTTGCTGCTGCTCAAATTTTTTTTTTTTTTTTTGGCTTTTGGTGTTCTTTGTTCCGTTGGTTTTATGCCTTTTTTTTTTTTAACGCTCAAATTGAAATTGTGTTTTTCATGCACAACCGGTACTCAATTCGGTACAAGTACACCTCTATTTTGTCTTGCTTTAAATACCAAACCATTCCAAGTGAAAATATATTCCGGCCCGGAATATTCACTCGTTTTTGTTTTTTTTTTTTTTAAGTAGTAACCAAGATTCTGAAGCAAAAATTCCCTCTTCACTCTTTGTATTATACCTTTGGAATAATAAAAAAAAAAAATTCTCGTACATCGCACGGGTTTGCGATTAGTATATATATATATATTGGCAACTTTTTGGGATAATATTAAATTATCATTGAAAGAAAAAACTTCTCTTATTCAATATTACATTTAATAACTTGAGAAAAAGCCCATGATGAACTCCATATTCTTTCCTATTTCAAGACATTCCAACAAGATATTTCAACACCCCTTGCACACAGTACAGAAACACTCACTGTAACTAGATTAAAACAGAGTACACTACAACTATTCCAGCAGGTCAAAAACAAACAAGAACGGGCTCTCTTGCTGAAGGAGAAAGAAAAAAAAAATGTGAACTTCTGGAAATACATGGTATTGAGAAAATATTAATCAGTATCAAACTCATCAACTTAATTGTACGGATACAGATACGTATGATACGAATATAAAGATACAACATTTTTTTAAAAACTTATGTGAGCCATTATGAATATTAAGTATTTGATACGATACACGTACAGGTATCAAATATAGATACATGGATCAAAATAAAATATCCATCCATCCTAAGTCCTAACTCACCAGAGGGCAACCTGGCTCTTGTGGCTTAGTGGTACCTCCTGGCGTCTCCCATAGGAAACATCTAGGATTCTATCCCCCACAAGTGGGGTTTGCTTGCTATTGTCAAAAAAAGAAAAGAAAAAACTCACGAAAGGGCTCCACGCAAATATGTCTAGCTTAGATCTCAAATCCTTTTTTTCTTAAAAAAAAAAAGAAAAAAAGAAAAAACATACACACACGCGTTGGATCCTAATGACAACATTTTCTGAGGAAAAAAACAACTTCTTCTTTTTTTGGTTTCTTTAGTTTTTTACTTGAGGTGGTTTTTTATTACTCAACCCCCAAAAAAAAGAGAAAAAAAAAAGTTCAGGATAAATTTACTTTGTGTCCAAATCCCAGTTTTCTCAGTAGCCAAAAAAATGGATTTGCAAACCTATGACAAAGACAATTTGGATGATTAAATTTGTCTTTTTTTACTGAATTTGCAATCAGCTCATGCAGAAGCGTTTATTCCACATGAATATGCATCTGAGAAGGAAATTGTATAAATATTTCTACATAAGTACAATCTTAACCACATAGAAGATCGAACAAATATTGCAAAGAAAACAAAGAGAGCAATACAACGAAACACAACCATCTGCGTTTTGATTTTTGAAGTTTCATTCATCTCTCTTTCTCTCTCTAAAAGTAAAATTATACCTTTCTCTAGTGAGAACCGCAGTTGCTACCGTTTTGTGAAATTAGAAAACGAGGAAAGGCTTTTGCAGTATATAGTTGTATTTCTCAACCACTTGCACTTCATATCTATATAGCTTTCTTTCTTTTTCATTTTTTTATTTAATACAAGTTCTTTTTTATTTACTCTTTCTCCCACTTACAATCAAAGTTGTCAATTCTAGTTACTTATCGGTACAAATCACCTCGGTCTAAATTCCAGCCAAGTCCAAGCCCTTTTGCAAAGGACAAACGTAATCAAGGCCCCCATTTTGCTTCTCTCTCTCTGAGTCTCTGTAGGGAATCACCGCTAACCACAAGGGTAGTAGTAGACAACACTGATTTGCTTAGTGAACTTGTTGCCACTTCAGATTAATATTTCACCTTCTAACCTTAGCTCCTATCCTGACAACCTTAAAGAAGCAATTCATCACTAAAACAATATCTGATAACCTTACATTAGTTTAAAAAGATGGACAACTCTTTTAATTTAATTTTGGGCAAACCACAAATAGCTAACACAAAAGATTCTATAATATATGATTTGAAAGACTGAGACAGCATAAACAAACTTATAAATATACTAGGCCACTCAAACACAAAAAGGTTAAGACTTCATACCGTTTGCAAGAAGAAAAACTCTAGCAGAATAAATAACAACACACAAAAAATACAATTTTTAAGTAATTGGCGTCATTCATTTGAAGCACTTGGCGTCCAAAAAAGGCTCTCCCTCGAAAGGTTCGAAATCTTCAATCATCTGGTTCACACGTTCCTTTTGGTCTTCATTTGTGATATCAACCTTCTTCCACTCAAATAGCTCCATGTCATAGCACTCATCAAATAAAAAGGAAAAGAAAAGGGGGACCGCATTTCCAAACAACTTATTGAGGGGTGGGCCATCTTCAGTCCAACCACGATCACAGATTAGACATGGATCATAAAAACAAATGCATTATTCATCAGCAAGTTTTCTGGAAGTTTGGCATTATTATTTTATTTTACTCATCTCAAAGAAAATTCATGCATTAACTTATTCATCTAGAGGGCACCGTTGTTGTGGTATTTTCCTACATACATTATTAAACATATGTTTTTAATATTTTTAATAGAATTAATTTACATTTTATTTTTAGCTATATACAAATTATTGTATTTCTTTTATTTTATTACGTTGTATAAAAATAATTTGTTTATATGTATTATTATATAAGTCTAATTTTGTGACAACTTAGTAGGAGCCAATGAATTAAATTTAAGATTTGATAAAGAAAAGACAAAGAAGAGAGAAAGTGAAGCTTCACGTGGGGTGCTGGCGACATGTGAAGAAAAAGAAGAGAAAAGAAAGGAGAGAAAAAGGGCAGCAGCAGAGAGAAAAAGAAAAAAACACCCATGCTGTATGTCAGTGATTATCATGGCTGTGGGTATGTCAGTGATCATCATGGCTGTTTTGTTGCTGTCCAACACTCAAGTTTTGCTATTTAAAGTTCAATAATTTGGGGGAGAACTGGAGAGAACCAGAGAGGGAAACATTGGGTCTAGTGAATAGTAACACTGGATTCATCGAGATTTTAACATGTGTTCAGTTTTTATACACATATAATGGTTTTGAAGGGTCCAAAATGTAAGGTACCTTTGTTTGTTTGGAACGAATTAACGAAATATAGCCATATGCTCAACTTATTTGTATTTTGTAACGTGGATCACTTGTGTTTTTTTGATAAACAACAAACCTTTATTAATGAGAAAGGAAAACTAAGACTTAGAACTAGGTTGAAACCTGTTTTGTGAATTCATTTTGTAATGTTTGATGTGCTAATATTAATGAAACGGAATTTAATTAGTACGAGTTAGAGTATAAATACTTATTTTATTAGTGAAATCCTTGTTTGCTTTTGCATTTATTTTTTCATGTGCTTGTTGTTTTCCTCGTTCAAAACTCAATGTTAACACCTTTGTGTCTATAACGTGCTTTTCTATTATGTCATTTGATAGGTGTCAAAGTTTCCCTAAATAAAACAACCTACTTAACTTTCAAACTTGATTAGTGCTATCCAAACTTTAACACACTAGCATTTTGTAAAAAATTGAATAGAATTAAAAAGTTGGACGTGAGATTATATATATATTTCTTGACTAGCATTGTTAAAAATATTACTAATTTTACATAGTGTTTACAAATAAAATGTAATCCATCACATCTCCTCCCCCTCTTTTTCTTCACGTGCAATCCCTACAAGGGTACATTAAGCTCTTTATTATTCCATTTTCTCTTTCCCCGGCATGCCATCACATCTCTCTCCTCCTCTTTCTTCCCCTTTATTTATTTCATAACAATAAATGTACACCAGACACTATCATTATTCTTCAAGTTTGCCTACCCCAATACCTACAAGTACTACTAATATTATATATATATTTACAAACTGATGTCTCAATTTCTAAACGTTGTAGTATCCTAGCATTAGTCTAAAGAGATTGATGAACAACTTCGGAGTGGAAAAGCTTATATTTTTCTAAGTACAACCTTACTCTTAACCCGATTTTATGTCTCTATGGATTCAATTGACCTAAGGGTGTAGCACTAATTTCGTGAAGTGCAATGGAATATACCTATAAAACATTAACAAATAAAACATTTAGAGCAAAAAGTTTTGGTTTAAGAAACAATATAATAAACCCTCTAAAATCACGGTTCGTTAGCCTCTTTGTCCACAACATGCAAATCTAAACTATCCAGCTCCTGTATCTTTATTTTTATCTGTTTTGTTCTGTTTTCTTGGGTATCAAAAAAAGAAAGTTCCAAAAGTCAAAATTATTGAAACTCAACCAACCTCACAATAAGTTTTTTCTTCTTCTTTGTTTTTTCTTGGTTTCTGTCACACTACCATCCACTAAATCCAAATTTTTTACGTCCAAATCAAGCAACAAATTCTATTAATGATCCAGGTTCAGATGAAAAGCACTAAATCAGAAGATTGATTCTAAAAATTATTTTAAGTTTGAGAAAAATCTCACAAACAAATAATAAGAATAAACCTAAAAAAAGAAAAAATCACATAAATGAGAGAGAACATACAAAATTCACGTGATTCAACTCTACAAGATAAGAAGAAAAATTTATTAACAAAAATGGAAATCTATAAAAACAAGAAAATTATTTAAGAAAACCAAACCTTCAAGGAAAAAACCCTCACGTGATAGATTTATTCTCTAGTTTCTTCTTCTGTTGGTTGATTCGCTAAATTGCTTTGTATTTTGTTTGTGAATTTGGGGAAATAAAGAGAAATTTTCACGCAACTTCTAAGTTGGAATGCAATGAAGCTAGAATTAATGTTGATTAAGGAATAATCCTGGAAATTTAACTCAAGAATTCTACGTGGTCCACGGTCCCACTCCCATGTGAAAGTTTTTTATGCTTTTTTCACACCTAACCAACCAATTAAAGGAAAAAACAAAAGCTATCTAACTTCACATTCAAAATTGTAGTCTAGCTAAAATTAATTTCTCCACTTAGCACTCTTCCTCTCCATGAGTCCATGGCCATATTCTCAAATTCTCAAAGAACCTAGGACTCATTAACCACCTTTTGTCTTTTTACGTTAAAACTAAGCCCCTGAATGTGCTGCTTTAGTTGTTGATTGGTTGGAAGATGGCTTACCTAAATCTTAAGTAACCCTTATATATCTATAAACAAAGTTAATTTTTTAAGTAAGTAATTTTATAAGAAAGTTTAAAGTAAATTAAATTTGTTTAAAACATAATCATAATTTTACTAGTGATGAGTGTATATATATATATCAAGAGTCTCAAAATTTTGTATATGTACCAAAATTTTGTGAGTGGCATGCATCCAAATAAAAAACTTTTCATTTACATATGGATTATGATTATCAGTATATTTATATTCATATTATATATTTCTTCTTAATTTTTTTTTAAATATCAAATTAAATGGATCAGGATCATATATGAATGTCTATTGGTGTAATTTTTATCAATCTTGATTGATTCGAAGAATTAAAAAAAAAAAAAAAAAAATCATGATAAGGACAACATAAAATAAATACGTATATGCTTACCAACCAAAAAGAATTGATAGATAACCTAAACCCTTGGATTGAAATTGATATCATGTGCTGCTAGTTAAAAAAGTTGAAAAAGGTGAAAAAGTTGAGGGTAAAGGAGTAAATTAACAAAACTTAAAAAGTTGTAAATTTTTTTTTTTATTCAAGGATTTAGATTAAAGTTAGTTTTTTAATTTTCGGATCTAAACCCTTAAAGTTAACTTATTCAAAGGATTGCATGGTGCAATGGCCTGCACCAAATCTCAATCCATACCCTCAATTAATATCAAGATGACGTAATATAATTATTAGAGAGGATTTGCCAGCACGTCTGACTGACTGACTGGGTTCTTTTCCAAAGCACACATGGTTTTGAGCCTGTAATTGATTACTTGTTTAACTTTCACACGGTACCACAACAAAAAGAGACTTTTACTCAATCTGGTAAAAGTAACACCCTAAAGTCATTCTCTTTTTTAAATAATTGTTTTCGTGGTCTCTCTCTTTTGCTCTGTGTTCAGCTTCTTCACTACTTCATTCTTTTTCTTGTACAAGTATTTATATTGTTCTCACCCATACTTAGCCAGGAAGAAACCAACTCAATAAATAGACCTCCTCTGAAAGAGTCTCCTGCACAAGAGATTCTACCTGTCTTGACCGGTTCTTCTCTCTCTCTTTTCTCTATCGTTCTCTTGCTAGTTGCCTTGGCTAGTTCAGTTCTTGTCCTCCCTATCCACCAAGAGAGGAATGTCTCATTTCCTGTAGCAAGCTTCCGGCTGAATGGCCCCACTGATCCCCATGGCTCCACTGATACCCATTGGTATCAGTGGAACCCTTCAGCTGGAAGCTTGCTATAGGAAATGTCCAGACATTCCTCTCTTGGTGGATTGGGAGGACGAGAACTGAACCAGCCGAGGCTACTAGGCTACTAGCAAGAGAACGTATAGAGAAAAGAGAGAAAGAGGATAAGCCATCACCTGGTTTCTTCCTGAGAAAGAGAACGGGTGGGTTGTTAATGGCTGGTCACAGTGGGTTTTGTTTGGGGTTGGTTTGTGATGATGGTGTGGCTCCACTGATCCCCACATCCTTCTCACTCACCTGAGACTCCTCTTCAAAGAAGAAATCAACAGACTCTTAGACGTCTCACCTGAGACTCCTCTTCAAAGAAGTAATCAGGCTTTCAAAACCAAAACCCACCTCCTGCACATAGCGCCATGGCCAGCTCTGAAGCTCGCTCACTCAGCCCCACCGTTAACCTTGTCTCGCCTCACCGAGTCCCTCTCTTGCTCGGTATCTCTCTCTAGCGCTGATTTGTGATTTTGTAGCAGCGGTGGATGGTTCGATATTTCTCGGGCCTGTAGGCGGCGGATGAGTGGGTTTGGTCGGAGTTTGGGCTGATGGGTGTGGGACTCGGTGGCTGGTGTTTGGAGGTTCAGTCAGCGCGTGATTGGTGGATTTGCGAAATGGGATGTTCCAGATCTGGTGTGGGTGATGGTGGCTTCCTTTGTGCGAAATGGTACGAATTTTTTATTTCAAGTGGTACAGTTATTAAGCATCTATGAGAATTTTCTGATTCTGGGTTTTTGTTTTTATTTTCTAATATTTTCTTATTTTGCCAAAGCTGGGATTTTTTTGCTGTTCTTAAAACTATTAGTGTGTAAAACTCAAATCTTTCTTTGTTATGCTCAGTATTTGTGGGATTGTTTCTTATTTTTACGGGTTTGATGTTTGCTGTTTGATTTCGTTGTTGCTATTTGGGTTTTAATGTGTTTTGATTGTAAAACAATTTCCGGGAGACTTTTTGCTTGAGAAGCTATAATTTTCAAATAGTTAGTACTCTTTCTCCTTTCATTGAAAATTTAAAATAGTTTCTTTCAGTACAAGTCCATTATAAATTATTTTGAGTATTAATTCCATATCTCAATGTTGCAGCCATTCAATGTATTGCGGTATGAACTTGGGCAGAAGTATGATTCTCATTATGATGCATTCAACCCTTCTGAATATGGCCCACAACAGAGCCAAAGGGTTAACATCTCCATAATGACAATATTGTTAGTTTGTTCACCGCTTTCTGCCTCATGTATTCTACTGCATGTTCTGATTGGAAGAAGAACAATAGCAATTTTTATTTTATGATTGCTCTGGGTTGGGACCTTGAATCCATACTTTATGTTTGATGAAAATTTGAAAATTTCCTACTTTTGCCTCTAATAAACAGCCACAGCACCATATTTTATGATTGCTCTAGCTTGTACTGTGTTGCTGGCTTGTGTTGTAATCTGTTTTGTTGTTCCTTAGCTTCGCATGTAAAGTGTTTGCTGGTTTGCCCAGCTTGTTTCAATAAAATTCTTTGTGTTGTATATGAAATTTCTTTTCTCTGTACATCTGATTATGTATATAAACAAAAAGCTCCTGGTAAATTGCAGGAAGCTAAACAGCAAATATTAAATCTCTTAAACCCTTGTGTTGTAGTTTGTAAAGCTGTGATAGCTAGCTGCTGTAAAGCTATTGTTGGTATAATACTTACTATGTTAGACCCTGTTGTGTTTTGCTTTAGCTTTTGTGTACTATGTTAGACTGATTCTTTCAACCAAATAAAAAATGTTATGTGGATTCCCACTTAAGTTCATGTAGATAATGAGATTATAAACTTGCATTTACAATGGGGTTAAAATTACCATTCCTCTTTTATTAGACGGTCATCCTTTAATTAAAAACAAATAGAAGCAAAAAGATACAAAGAACTTGTAACCAAAAAAAAAGGGGACCAGGACAAGGCATCCACCCAACAAAAGAGAAAAGAAGAGCCCTTTCCTAACACGTGGGGGGCTCTATGCCTCTATTTGCAGCTCTAGGAATCCAACAAAAATGACAAATGACAAATTTACAATCTTCTAATTCATATCAACTGTTTTGTGCATCAAAGCATTTACACTTAAGGTGAAACAGTTTCAGCTCTTCAGACCCAAAATTCTTAGCAACCTGTAGAGCCCATTTGAAAGAGAGTGATTCTGCAATAACAGTTTCTGCACATAGTGGCCATGACACAATCCCATCTAACACTCTGGCAATGACACAATACAAGTTTCTACAGTAACATTTTCTGAAATAACAGTTTCTGCAATAACAGTTTCTGCAAGAACATTTTTCTGCAATGACAATTTCTGCGATACGAGTTTCTGCAATAACAGTTTCTGTTCATAGCTGCTAGCAACCAAAAGTTAATTACACTGTCAAGTTTTAGTTATTCAAAAGATAAACAAAGACAAAATATTGGCAACAAAACAAAGTAATGTCCTTGTTCATGTCTTCGTCCAAAACCACAACAAAGTCCTTGCACATGCTACAAAACATATTGGTCTGCCAAAAAAATAAATAAATAAATAAACTCATGATTTATTCATCACATCAACAGGAATTCTATATAAGGGTATAAAAATACCTTGTAAATGGTAAGCTATAGGTACCACAAAAAATTAAAGTTTAAACCCATGGAATCTAACGACTAGTATTGGTGGTGAACAATGTTTCCATCCCCTGCAGAGTATTTTGATACCATGCCAGATGCCTACAATACCAAGTTAAAAAGTAAAATAAAATAAACTAATTAGAGAGAAACTGAACTTGACAATATAAAGGTTTAAATTTTTTTTGCAAGAATATGACCTGTGCTTCTTGTACATAGTCCCCTGGCAAAGAAGTTGAGATGTTGATGGTAGCATTTGTTACAAGAGGTTGTGCATTAGGACGCCTCCTTTTTCTTCATCCTTTTTCATTAAAACTTTTAGGCCGGCCTTTAAAACGGGATGTACCCATTTTTTCCTTAATCCCCATTGCTTTATGAGCATTAATGCCAGACGCAACATCTACATGTTCATTATGAGAAGGATCCGTAATTATGTTATTGGAAGGTAAATGCGATCTTTTCTTCAAGATCCTTTCTACATCAAGATCTAATTCGACCATTTTCTTAGCAAAAAATACAGATGCTTCTTCAGTTTCAGCAGCCTTGCTTGCTATCTTAACTGCATTACGACACAAATCTTTGTATCGATTTGATACATCCAACTTAGGGTCTTCTTTAACAATGCAATCATGGCTATCTAGTACACATCCAACTCTCGCTTGCTAAGTCCACCGCTTTAAAATGTATAGAGAAGGAAGTAGTTTTATATTCTGAATATCTAGTACCTTTTATGCATGACTACATAAAAACCCCAACAAACTCAAATTTCTTACAACTACAAACAACTGTTTGGTCCATAGAATTGAAGATAACATTGTGCTCTCGTGTATGTCCATACATGCAAACCTTGTACTCAAACAATGATGAATTGTCATGGCAGGCATTAACAACCATGTCCAGAGACTTCTTATACTCTTGCTGAAATAGGTTAAAGATTTTGGGTGTGTAAACCTCTCTTGAATTCTTCAATAAAAGCACTTCCACTTTCAAAACCGGTAGACGTTGGCTCATGTCATAGTTGGATTCCAACTCATTGTAGCGTAGGTCATCCAGTAACCTTTCAAAATGCCTAAAAAATTCCAACACATTATAGGTAGACTTTAGATAATCTCTCAACCGACTATTGAAACTTTCACTCAATTGTGTGGTCGTAATATTTGCACAAAAAGTATGCCTACCATATACCATCGCCCATTTTTCTCTAACTTCAAAAGTTCCTTTCAACCACCTATTTTGTTGAAGATCATGTTTATCCAACATTGATTCCCATGCTTGAATAAAATCATCCTCAAACTCATGATCACGCATGCAACTTTTAAACTCTTAAGCAAATGAACTTGAACTTCTAAAATAATTGTTAAGGTGTTTGAGAGCATTCTGAAATAAATGCCATTGACATAAACGATGACAAGATTCTGGTAACACCTCTGCAATTGCTTTAGCCATCGCTGGATCTTGATCAGTAAAAATTGTAACTGGCTTCTTTCCACACATCGCTTCTATGAAAGTCTGAAATAACCATGAAAAAGAAGCAGCAGTTTCATCATACAACAATGCAGCACCAAAGACCACTGTTTGCCTATGATGATTAACTCCGATAATAGGTGCGAATGGACAATAGTTTTTATTGGTTCGGTATGTAGTGTCAAAACAAACTACATCACCAAACAGATCATAATCCACAATCATTTTAGGATCTGTCCAAAAGATATTAGTTATTTGACCATCAACATCCAGTTGAATTTCATAGAAAAATGATGCATTTTCAGACCTTCTCATCTCAAAATATTGAAAAGGGGTATAGGCCTCTCCCTCATTCATTTCCCTCATCCGTTTAGATTGTAAATGATTACTGATATCTTTGAGAGTAAAACCAAGATTTTCCCTACCTCCAGCTTGTTTACTCATGAACTCAAAAACCAATTTTTGTCATATCCCAGAGTGATTTGCTAATTTAGCTTCAGCAGCTTGGGCAGCTGATATCTTTCTTTGTGATGGCAATTTATGTTTACTCCGTGGAGTTACAACTTCATGATTGTGTTTTGCTTCAAAAAAGGTAACATGATATTTGCCATTTTGTTGACGACTGATAACCATCTGGGCTTCACAACCAAGTCTTAATTCCTTTCTAGATTTCTTTCCCTCACATTCAACTTCCCTCTTGAAACCAGCTTTATAACAGCAATACTTGCGGGATATGATTGTTGTACCATCTGCTTTACTTTTGTTCCACCAATCTTTACAAACACTGAATCCAACATATCCAGCATACATATCATAATATAGATACGCGTGATTCTCTGAATCAAACTCCATTCCAACTTTTGGAGTGATATCTTCTTTAGTGGCTGCATTTTCCAAGGATGACATATTCCCATCATTCTCCATAACCTGTAAATTAGTATTTTAAAAAAAATAAAAACAAGAAATAAGCATCAAAAGCAATAAAATCAATCTCAGTTTTGGTAGTGGCATAGAAGCAAATAAAACTTTCTAAAATGAATATTTTGATTTAGGCAATTCCTACATACACTATGACTTTTTTTTTTTTTAATATCTTTTTGTTTATTATTACAACAAACAAGAAATCCAACTACATAAAGGTTTTAGTTTTCTCAAACAAAACCATTAGTAGCCGCATGGGTGATAGGTTACCAGCAAGGGAAGATAAAGGAGATAGAAAAAGAGAGAAAGGGAGACCAACAAACCTTTTGTTGATGACGCTATGTGCAGGAGGTGGGTTTTGGTTTTGAAAGCCTGATTACTTCTTTGATTTCTTCTTTGAAGAGGAGTCTCAGGTGAGAAGTCTAAGAGTCTGTTGATTTCTTCTTTGAAGAGGAGTCTCAGGTGAGTGAGAAGGCTTTTTCGCGGGATAAGTAAGTAAAAATTGGGTTTGTGTTTTTAAGGGTTAACGGCGTTTGTTGCTTGGGGTTAAGTAGCCACAAGTCAAAAATTTAGACTAGGTACCTAACAAATAGTAACTAACATACTGTATTTAAGTTTTATCCTTTTGATATTATGATTATATGCTTAGTACTGGTAACTTGCTATGAACAGGGCTGGTTCTATATATATATATATATATAATCAGCCGGACAACATGGACCAACAGATCTAGATCAGGACCAACAAGTTTAGATCAGGACCATAATGAACATAATGATATCCTTGGCCAGTGGCAATCAAACAAAGCTTTGTTTTCTGCATCATCCTTTGCTAGCATCTAAAAATTCTTCCAGAAAACAACAAATTCTCCCACACCAAAGTCCAAACACAGAAAAATCACACACACACACACATAGAGAAAGAAAACTAAAGCAAAGATCTTGGGATGGCGAACAACAGGCTCAGCAGCCTCAAAGGCTGCATCTCCAAAAATAGGCTCACCAGTGTGTTCATTCTTTTCCTATCGATAATTTCAATGAGTGTCCACAGTGTGGGTGTGGTTTGAATTTCGTTAATGGGCAGGAAGGAAATTTAGAAGAACCCTTTTGTTTCTTCTCATTGAAGATTAAATAATAAATTTGGAAATGTAAAAAAGAGTAAAAAAGGGGATCTTTGTGGGATTTTGGATGGTGGTTTTTCTTTGATATATGATTATTGGAAATGGGTTTCGGGATGGTGGGTTTCTTTGATATATGATTATTGGTGTTATCTCTTAACAAATGGAATTTGGTAATGGGTTTCGGTTATTTCTTCGAAATGATTGGTATAAAATGTGTTTTACTTGGTTAAAGATTTACTTGATATACGATAGCGAACCAGGTTGGGTTTGTCGTTGGAGTTCGTTGCAGGGACGATGACTAAATCTAAGTCATTAAATTATAATACATGCCTTTTTTTTTTATTTATTTATTGGGTGGATGGATGGATGAGGTGATTCACTAGTGGATTGAATAATTTCTCATATAAATGGGTGTAGATTTTGCGAACAGCCCAACCCTTGGAACATAGTACAGCCCTAGGTGGCTAAGAGCCGACATTGAGGTGCCAAACCTTCCCGTCGATGTGAGCTCTTGGGGAAGATCAGCCTGTTATCCCTAGAGTAACTTTTATCCGTTGAGCGACGGCCCTTCCACTCGGCACCGTCGGATCACTAAGGCCGTCGATGTGTTTGGGCGGCTTAGGGGGTCTCTTTGCGACGGCTATTCTTTTTGCCGTTCGAGCTCTCCTAGCTACCGAAGCCGCGCCCCCTTTCGGGAATGCAGTTTCGCCCGGAAGGGAGCCTGAACTGGATTTGCGCCTAGGTCAGCCTGGAGTGCAGGTTGAGGACCCAGAAGGCCTCTCTCTCGCGGAAAGGCAGCTAAGAGAACGACTAAATAGAGATGGATGTGATAATATTTCTCTTGATGACATCCAGGCCATGGCTGGAATGAAAGAGGATATAGTGACACAGATATCCCAATTAGATCCTAATCCCTTTTGGACAGAGCAAAGAGCTCGCATCATTTCAGCTTACTAATTTCATCCTTCAACTTACTATTTTCATTACTTCCAAGATCACTACGATCATCATTCGTATTAGCGGTTGAATTCAAATTCCTGTAATTCCTACTATGAAAAGATGAACTATCAGAAAAGTAGAAGATCCCGGCGCGAAAGGTAAGCATTTTGTTTGGTTCATTCTTTGACTGCTCTGCTCCCCCCAAAAAAAAGAGAGACTTCTTCTTACTATCCCAATGAAGGAAGACGAAAATAGCCGGTTGGGTTTTTCCAACCAAGAAAGACATGGGATGCACCCTTTCGAACCATGTCTCTCGGGGAAGCACTCTTTCAGCTACCTTCTCCTCGAGGTATGGTTTGAGTCCTACATTTAAATTATACGACAGATGTACGAATACCCTACCCCATCCATCTGGAAATCCTGATTCATACCCTTCTCTCCCGGGTGAAAGATGCCTCTTATTTGCATTTATTGCGGTTCTTTCTTCATCAGTATTCTAATTGGAATATTCTTATTATTATAACTAAATCTATTTCTATTTTTTCAAAAAGTAATCCAAGATTCTTTTTATTCCTATATAATTCTCATATATGTCAATACGAATCCATCTTCCTTTTTCTCGGTAACCAATCTTCTCATTTACGATTAATATCTTCTGGAGTCCTTTTTGAACGACTCTATTTACATAAAAAAATAGAACATTTTGCCGAAGTCTTTGCTAATGATTTTCCGGTCATACCATGCTTCCTCAAGGATCCTTTCATGCATTATGTTAGATATCAAGGAAAATCAATTTTGGCTTCTGGAAGGAATTCTGGGAGGGCCCTATGAGAATTTAGAAATACGATACTTTGATAGAGAAAGGTATCCAGAATGACATGATTTTGAATATCGATTCATTAGTAAAAAACCTTCTCCTACTTTTGAATTGCCGAAACAAGAACTTTATGTGCGAGTCGAAGCCCCCAAGGTGGGTAGTTCATGATACTCCTATGCGCACCCTTGTGAGCACCCTAATCGGTTCACATTTGACCTCAGAGAGGTGACACGTTCTACGCAATTATCAGCGTGAAATGTTTATATAGATCCGATCCACAAAAGAGAAGCAATTCCTAAAGAAAAGTCATTCTAGTTCTTTATATAAAACTCTCCTCCCTCTCTTCGCTCGGTTCGTATTGCTTGTTCTGACTGCTTTTTTTCTTCTTATTTTCGTGTGGTGTGGGTTTGGCTCTCAGTGAATGTATGAGAGTTATTGTAAGTGTATGAGAGTTGTTGTAAGTGTATTGTTGTTGAGTTGTTAAAATGTTGGAAAATCTAATTGTAAGTGATCGTTAAAATTGGTGCATCAGAGAAATAACCGGGTGATAATTGCATTGGAGGCTTTTGTGAAACTAACAGTAAAGTAACTCTTAAAATGGAGGAATGGTTGTGTGTGGGTGAGAAGATTTTAAAATGTGCAAATTAATGACGTGTCAAGTGCTTATTGGAGGGTGTAAAGGACTGGGTATACACCCGATCCTTATTGAATGTATTCTCCTCTTATTAAAAACATTTTTAAGTTTTTAAATGAACACCCTAAAAAAAATTCCTGGAGTTAAGGAACACATGTTCCTGGTTAATTTCATGAATTTTTGAGTTATTATTGTCACAGAAACTAGTTGAAGTGTTGAACTTGTAGTTAAGGAACACATGTTCTAACCAACTGAGTTATTGTCATTGTTAGTTTTATTTTTTAAGTTTAAATTATATTTAGTTGATATTTTGTTTTGATTTGGATTGATTGAACTAACAATTTGTGTTTTGTTTTGTAGGATTCACTATGCCAAAGTGAAGTTGGGCACTCCCCCAATTGAATTCAAAGTGATCATAGACACCGGCAATGATTTGCTTTGGATTCCTTGTGTTTCATGCCAAAGCTGTAGTTACAATGTTTTCAATGCTGCAACCTGCAAGGTCTGCCACATATTTAAAGGTAGACTGGGACAAAAAATCCAACTATGACATCCTCTACGGTGATCAAAGTAGGAGTGGAGGTTATTACGCATCTGATACTTTTACATTTGATGGGTTCCATGGGAGTATCGTCACTTCTAACTCATCCACGGTTGTCTTTGGGTAAAAATTAATGATTTCATAAATCATATATATATATATATATAAATCGATTTATTTATTTACTGACTCAATTATTCAAATTTTGGATACAGGTGTAGCACCCAAGAGTCTAAATTCCCATCTAACAAACCCTTTAATGGTGTTCTTGGGCTTGGTCCCTGCAAGGTGTCAGTCTTGTCCCAGCTGGCTTCTAAAGAAATGACACCTAGGGTGGTGTCAATGTGCCTGGGAGATTATACCCAACCTGGAGCAGTGGTTGGTTTCTTGGTGTTTGGGGAAGCTATAGACCCAAACATGGTTTACACCCCCCTGATTCCCCATAAGTAAGTGTTCTCATCAGGTTTAATTATATATATATATGTGTGTGTGTGTAAGATTCTATACTAACAGCAAGATTTATCTAAGAAATAGAGGGAGAGTTTGTTGTATGAAATGGGATTGGTCTTTGCTTAATTAGATTATGCAAAGTGTTACGGTATTTATAGTAGAATATGTGAAAATATCTATTAACAAACTTATAACTAATTTAGAACAAATCCCACTTAATCCGGAGATTAGTAAAGCCACGTTAAACACGTGGTTTAATATAAGTCAACTAAAGTCAAACTTGTTGAGTCACCAGTAAACTACAGTCGTTTGCATCAGTCTTCATCATCAATATGACATGTAGCTTACATGTGCTTGATTTAATTTAAATATATATATATATATATATATATATATATATATATATATATATATATATATATATATATATATATATATAAGATGCGACTGTCGTGTAGCTAGCTGAGAGTATAATCTCTTCACTGACCACTATATTTTTTTAAATATAAAGATGTACTATTAGTGTGTATTAATTAATGTTAGGATCCAACTTGTAGCGTGAATTTCTTCTAATTCCAATCACCACATTTATTTCTTTCTTGTTCAATATACTACTTTTAAAGTTTTTTTGCTTGCTTTGGTTGAGTATTATATTTGCTGTAAGAGATTTTCCATCAGTTTTAATAAACCAAGTTTGATGATTAATTTATACTTCAAATTTTGCAGGCCCCACTATAATATCCAATTAGAGAGCATTCTGTCAACGGGCAAGTACTGCCCATCAATTCTGCAGTGTTCTCTGTAGCAAAGAAGCCACAAGGCCTTGATGGATTAGGGACCTTTATGGACTCGGGGACAACCTTGGTACACCTTCCACCCATAGCCTATGACATTTTAATTAATTCTGTAAGCTTGTCTTCTTCTTTTTTTGCTTTTGAAATTTGTTTAAGAGTGATTATAAGTATATATACTAATGGCATGGGCTAATAGAATTAATAGATTGGTATTTGATTGTATCCTTTTTTTGAATGTGCAGATAATTAAGAGTGTTGAAAATGTGGTACCTTACTTTTCACTTGGAAGGCTTTGTTATCCTGACTCCTCCAAGTTTGTTCTATAGCTTTATATTTCAAATAATAAATTTTATGGTTCTTTAATGTCTTCCAAAATGGTTTTTTAGCTACAATCTTTTTATTTTCCTTAGATCTAAATGAGATTTTGTCTTTTTATCTAGTGCAACCAACAACTTTCCATCTGTAAGTTACAATTTTGCGGGTGGTTCATCACTGGAGTTAAAACCAGTAGAGTATTTGCAAATTGATAGGAGTAATAATTATGTAAGTTATTTAAATTCCCTTTTTTGGAAAATTTTTACCATGTCTTTAAATTATTGAAATAGTTAAATTGTGTCATTAATTATAATGGATCAATTTGTTGCTAATCAGGGTCCGGGTCAGTGCATTGGTTTTGTGAAATCCTATGGAATATACACCATTTTAGGAGGTAAAACCCTAAATTTAGTAAGAAGCAATCACGTTCCATAGTCTTCAGTGGTTAAAATTATCATTTAGCAACAACAAAAAATAAATAAAGACATGTTAAAATTATCTAAGATATAGTAAAATCATGTGCATATCAAACGACTAAATTCGTTAGACTTTAGTGGAAAATATTAACAGAATGTTTGATTTGTCACAAATCCAATATCCAAAAATTAATTATTCGAATCATACGTTTGAGCGCCCAAATTGATACTTGAGTTAAAGTCTACCGATGATATATAGTTACAACTTAAAAACCGATTATTATTGTACTGTTCCAACTTCTATTATTTAATAGTAGTCTCTCTAGCCAATAAAAAAAAATAATACTAGTCTCTTCACATGTGTTCAAAGGTTTGTTTAAAATAAATAAATAAATAACATATAATAGTTTTAAGTTGTAAACATAAGTAATTATTTTAAGTATAAATGGATTTGAGTAGGAGTAGAATTTGATGGACAATTTTAAATTCTCAATTTACCTTTTTTTCTTCTTCTTAATTTGTCTTATTATTACATCATTTATACATAGATTACATTTAATAACTTGAGAACAATCTGTGATCTTATGAACTCTGTGTTCTTTTCAATATCAAGACATTCAAATAAGGGAATTTTTTTTTTCTAAGAATGGTTTTTTTTTTTTAATATTTACTATAACATTTTCTTCTCTATAATGAATATTTTTACCATCTAACCAAGACACCTATTTATTTTTGGTGTAGACACAATTCGAATTTGAATCCAAATCTTTTATTTGACGATATAAGAAAATAAAAATAAAAATAGAAAAACTTTAGAGCTAATTGAAACCCATAAGAAAGATATTTTATTGCTTAGAAACAAATCAATTACAGAGTGCAGAAACACTCCAACAATGAACTGTCCTAACAAGACATCATAAACAGAGTACACAACAACTATCCCAGCAGATAAAAAACAAACAAGATCAAGGTCTTCTTGCTGTGAAAAAAAAAAATAAAAAAACGTGATTTGCAGGAAATACATGGAATTGGGAAAAGATTTATTAGATCCAACTCACCAGAGCCATAGCTTCACTGAAAAATGTCTCTCTTAGACCTCAAATCTGCCTTAAAAAACAAATACACACACATGTTGGATTCTAAGGATAACATCTTTGGAAAATCAAATAGTTGCATAGAAACGAACAAAGTTAAAGATAAAGAAAGAGGGAGACCTTTTGAGTTCCTGGAAGAGCAGCTGAGAGAGACTGAGTGAGAGAGAGAGATAAAGATAACCAAACAAGGTGGGTTTCGTACGGACCGAAAAAGAAACATTTTTTTTTTGGGTTTCTTTAGGTTTTTTATTCAGGTGGATTTTTTATTACTTAACCCAAAAAATAAAGATTCAGGATAAATTTATTTTCTTTTTCATAGCCCTCAGTTTTCTCAGCAGCCAAAAAAAGGGATTTACAAACCTATGTGAATCAAAGACAATTTAGACAAGAATTTAGATGACTAAATTTGTCTTTATTTACTGAATTTTCTATCAGTGCATGCAGCTAGTTCACATTAATATGCATCTAAGAAGGAAATTGTATTTATAGACGAACAAATATTGCAAACAGATCAAGAGGATTCTTAGGTTTGGGCTTTGGAGCCTCCTCCTCTTCTTCACCAGCTTCTAGTTTAGGCTTTGTTGGCTCCTCCTTTTCGGCTTCTATTTTGGGCCCATCCTTATGACTTAGAAGGCTTCTTTATAGTGGAACAGACTAGATCTGTTACACCTCACCCAGAATCTTCTTGAAATTTAGTTGATTAACCAAGGTCCAGAAGTATCTGTCCACATGAGGAACTCAGACGTAAAACTCTTAGTCATGACTTGGGTACACATAAATTTGCTAAGAGGGAAATTATTTTGGATTCCCAAGACAATACATGGGGATGGATGATTATGCTTATACCGAGGGAGGAAGCAGGGATGTTTCTAAAATGTGAAGCGGGGGATGGCCAAAGAATTTTTCTTTGGCATGATAATTGGTACCCTGATGGTGTCCATTATCTGAAGTATGGATAAAGAATCATCTATGATGCAACAAGTAGTTTAAGGCTAAAGTAAATTCTGTGCTTTAAGATAAACAGTGGCTCTAGAGGCTTGCCAAGTAAGATGAGCTTGTGATTATTCAGTGTAAGTGGTCTTTAGTTGACCTTAAAAAAGAGGATAAGGCTGTATGGGGTGCTTCTAATTCTGGAAAACATATATGTGTTGTTACTTGGGATGAATTGAGAGTTAAAGAAATAGAAGTGTCATAGTGGAAGCTTCTCTGGAATGGTATGGCCTCAAATTCTTAGACATGCTTTTATTGGGTGGATGACTATAAGGAAAAAACTTCCTATAAAAGAGAAAATGATAAATGGGGTTTTATTTTTATGGGGGACAATTCTTGTGTATTTTTCAGAAATTCCATTGAGAATAGAGATCACCTATTCTTTGAATACCTTTTTCTAAGGGTATGTTTGAGACAGCAGGAGATGAAGGGAGAGATGAAGTTTCATGAAATGTACTACTTCTAGCTAGCATGGGAGTTTGGGTTCCTTTGTATTGGGATTTGCCTATGTAGTTTAGCAGAACTATATTTGTTCTGTTTCTGAGTGACTCTGTATTGAAGATATTTATCTTATGCATTTGTTGAATCCAATTACCCAAATCAACATTTATATTCAGGCTACAATGACTGAAATTTTTTTTCTTTGCCAAAAGCCAAATAAATATTCTTCCTTAAAAGTAAGCATTAGGGAGTTGATGATAGCAATCACAACTAATGTTACAAATTATGTGATGATAGTAAATGATAACTTGATAAGCATCTACATAATGCTATTGCTCTACAATTTCCGCTCTGAAAATTGTTCTCATCCGTTGGTATAGTGTCTTCACTTCTAATATTTTTATATCTACTTGGTAGTGAAGATTAAGAAACCTGCCATTTGCATTAAAATTAAATTCATGTTAGTGTATAGATCAAAGTTTTTCAAAAAATAGAAATCATTAAAGTCAAAAGAATATCTTTATTTTAAAATATGAATCTTGATACAGAAAAAAGTGAATATGCTACACTTAGAAAAAGACCACTAGTACCATGTCATAACTCAAACAGATGAACTTTGCCAACCAGCTAATCCTCACAAGAGCTCGAGCATAAAACACCTGAGCCCAAAGTATAGAGCATCATGAGTACTGGGTCCGAGGCCATGGCCCAAGCACAAATATGAATATGAATATGTAAATGTAAACAGTTACATTGCCAAGAATCATGGATATTTTGAGGATGGTTATGCTCAAGAGTTATTACAACCAAGGAAAGTAACAACAATTAAAATATTTTAAAACATATTTAAAATTAATTTATAAGCTATAATAGATAGCAAAGAAGTACAACGATGGTCATAAAATGATGTTTAAAGTTCACGTTGTCCTCTAAAAGAAATTATTGAATATTTGTAATAGATTTTTAAAAGTTTTTGACAATTCAACAAAAAGTTTGTGGTGTATAGTATCCAGCATCTTATAGGTTTTAATTCAATTGACCAACATTTGTTTAACATTTTCAAATTATTATAGATTTAGTATATTTGATGAAGTGTTAGATTTAATGAGGCAAAAAGATTGACAAATATTGGAGAGACATGCCTTTAATTTATGGAATAGCTATTATTCTTGATCCTAGGTTAAACTTGATTTAAATGTTTTTTTTAGAAACAATATAAGTGAATGATAATTATTTGAAAATTTTAAAAATGCTTATGAAAATTTTGATGCTAGTGCCCCCCTTAACACAAAGCACAAGTTCCTCCTCCTCTAATGTGTCAAGTAAATGTTCTGGAGTTTTTCACATGTTAAAAAAAAAAAAACATGCTAGCATTTTCATTAACATCAATAGCTTAATTGAATTACAACATTACTTAAATCAATTTTTATTTGAGATCGATAAATAAGAATCATTTGATTTATTGGCATGGTAGAAAACACAACAAAATAAGTATCTTTTGCTTTTCATCATGGCCCGTGATATACTAACGATTCCTATTCAACTCGTATTGTCAAAAGCAACTTTTTTCTACAGGTGGTCGAGTTGTATCTGATACTAGATGTGGTCTCAAAAGGATTGAAGTTTAGCTAACGCAAGACTATATGAAGTTAAAAGAGAAGCAGAATTATTGGAGGCATTTGTACAATTGAAGTTAGAAAGACCCGAGTGGATATTAGACAGTCCAATTGATTTTGAAAATAACAATTGGTTATAAAATTTATGTAACAAGGTTTTTTTTTTTTTTTTTGATAAAGTAGTTTGATATCCAAATACAAATGGATTGAGAATTACAAATGATAGAGTGATGCAACTATTGTCACCAGAATATAATATGAATACATAATGTACTTAGTTGGGATGTACACATTTTGTAGTGATGCAACTATTCTCACCATAATAATATGAATACATAATGTACTTATTCATTCCAAGCAATAAAAGTTAATCAATGGTTTTTTAAGTATCTAATTAATAGCAATTTGTGTTTTGTGATATAATATAATTATAATTTTTTAGTAAATTTTTATAAGCCATTTAAAAAAAAAAAAAAAAAAAAAAAAAAAAAAAAAAAAAAAAAAAACAAAAAAAAAACTTAAAAATAAAAGCCCATTAAAGGCCCATTAAAAGTCCAATTAAAAACCCGTTAGGCCCGACCTATTAATCCAGCTTGCTAGCTCAATGGACACTGCCCATGGGCTGGGGTTTTTCCCTTTGGCCCGGCCCACTGCGAGTCTTAGATAAAATCTTCTTCTAAGAATTTTCTTTTGAACCAATGTAAAAATTCTTTAATTAAAACCCCGTTAGGCCCAATCCTTATAACCAAATTTATTTCAGACTCACCAGAGCCATGGCTTCACTGAAAAATGCCTCGCTGAGACATCAAATCTGCCTTTTAAAAAACAATTACACACATATGTTGGATCCTAAGGGTATTATTTTTGGAAAATCGAATAGTTGCATAGAAACGAACAAAATTCAAAAATAAAGAAAGAGAGAGACCTTGTGAGCTTCCTAGGAGAGCAGCTGAGACAGAGTGAGAGAGAGCAGAGAAAAAGCAACATTTTTTTTTGGTTTCTTTAGGTTTTTTACTTCAGGTTGATTTTTTATTCCTTCACCAACCCCAAAAAAAAAAAGCAATACAAAGATTAATAAAAGAGATTCAGGACAAATTTATTTTATTGTGTGTCAGCCAAAAAAGGGATTTGCAAACCTATGTGAATCAGATTTAGACAAGATTTAGATGATTAATTAATTAATTTTTTTTTGTTTTTTTAACGGAAGTTGCAATCAGTGCATGTAGCTAGCGTTCCCTTGATTTCAAATGAATATGCATGTGAGAAGAAAATTGTATATATATTTGTACATAACTAAAATCTTAAATACATAAACAAATATTGCTAAGAAAACAAAGTGAACAATACAACGTAACACAACCATCTGCGCCTTGAAGTTTTCTTATGTGAAAATATATAATCAGAAATATAAACTAGAGAAAAGATTGAGAGAGAGTGGAAGTTAAGATTTCACGTGGTTCGACACTTTAACTTACATCCATAGTGTGTGTATTATAATATTATTCACTGTATGTATTATCATAGAAGTCCTATTTACAGTCATACGACAACAATACATGTAATAAAACACTTCTAAAAAATATTTCTTAACACATTCATCTCTCTTTTGTTAGGTATTGAAAATTTTGAGGGAAAATCGTAGTTGGTTGCATTCTTGAAAATATTCTGAAAAATAATTTTAAGTATTTGATTTGTACAGAAAACACATACATAGAGAGGAGAGGAGAGTAAATTAGAGCAACTCCAAAGCCAGTCTATTTTCCTCTCTATCTCCACATGTGAAGAGGAAAAGTAAAAAAATTGTGCTCCAACATCACTGTATTTCACTCTTCAAATGCAAAAAAAAACCCAAAGTGCTACAATAGCTTTTCATTTCTGAAAAGCTACTGTATACTTTTTACCTCTCCTCTATCTATTAAAAAAATATTTCTGACCCCCCACTATTTAAGCTTTTTTTTTTTTTTCATTTCAGCCAATTTCTTTCTCTCTCTTCATTTCATTTTCTCCTCTGCTCTCCCGAAACTCCATAGCCAACATCTCCCCTCTGTTCTGCTCTCCCGAAACCCACTTTGTTCTGCTCTCCCGAAACCCCCATCTCGAGTTCTTCGTTTAGTTTGTTGGTAACGGGCTCCGATCTCCGTGGGTTTGCTCGCCGTGGGTTTGCTCGCGTGGGTTTGCTTTTCATCGGGTGTTTTGGATTTGCTCACCGTGGGTTTGCTTTTCATCGGGTGTTTTGGAGCCGTGGGTGTGATTGAGCCGTGAGTGTGGTTGTGGGGTTGCCGATCTTGAGGTGTTTGTGGCGTGGGTGACTTGCCGGTGGCGGTTTGGGGTTGTGGGTTACCGATCTTGAGGTGTTTGTGGCGTGGGTGACTGACCGGTGGCATTCTGGGGTGGTGGTTTGCGCCGATCTCGGTGGATTAAGGAGGGAAGCAAGAAATGAGGAGAGAGAAAAAAATATTATTTTAATAAAAAATAGAGATAAAATAGAGAGTAGTGTTAGAGTGTATTGCTCTTCAAATAAATAAAAAGTTATTAAAATAGAGATAGAATAAAAATAAAATAGAGATAGTGTTGGAGATGCTCTTATACAACAAACAAACGTAACAATATCTATCCAATCACAAATCATGTCAGTCATCAAAGAAAGAAAAAAATTAGATTGCGCCATAGTGGGGGCTGGGTGATAGGTGTTGGGACTTGGTACACACTAACCGGTGTGGTCTCAACCTTTTTTTAGTGTGCATGACCTTTTTTTTTTTTTTTTTGCTGAATAGTGCATGACTTACAACAACAATCAGTGTTTTAAATAGATAAATCTCCCTTCATTTTAAGGGGGAAAAAAATTTGTAAAGGTAAAATTTTTACCTCCAGCACAGTTTGCACAATCCCTGAATTAACTCCCTTTAGGTCCAATTATAACAATTTTTTTTTCATTTCTCAGGCTTAAGCCCTTTTATGCCTTTACCCCTTGAGCCGAAATAGAACTTTAGTTGATTGCAGAAATTTGGTGCAATTTTTGGGTAGGACCGTGGGGGAACCTACTTGACAGAGGAGTTTAAATTCAATAAGGGCTGCGTGCAAAACATTTGTTAGGATCCCTTTTTTAACGGGGAAAAAGTTTTGGCCGACGTCTTTGCCAACTTTGCATATTTGCAAATGTGGCCAAGGGCACTTATTATATTAGACCCTTGAAAACCTACTTATACCCCTTTTTCTATTTTTTTTTAAATAATATTTTTTTAATATTATTTATTTAAAATAGTATTGTTATTAAATTATTTGTGAGAATAACATTTTTTTTAAATCGTATTCCCATTACACGATTTGAACTTCTTTAAATTCGTGTCTCAATAACACGAGTTTAACGTGAAATCGCATTACCAAGAAACGATTTTAAAATTATGTCAAAATTATGTTTCAGTAACACGATACCGAGACACAATTTCAAAGTATGTGGAATTCCTAATATATATATATATATATATTACAACTCACCATTGCCACGTATCTAAAATCATGGGTTTAAGACACGATTTCAATAGTTAAATTCCTGTTTCCAAAACACGATTTTAAAAAGAGCTACTTTTTAAATAATTTTCAAAACAATAACAATTTAATAAATTAATATTAAAACAACTTTTTTTTTTTTTACAAATTCACTCAGTTTGCCTTCCAACTTCTTAGATTGTTCATTGACTTTCCTTCCATATGCATTTGGGACCCACCACCACTAACAAAATTCTATTACGTATATCTGGCCACCACTTTCCTCCGTAGGCGCCCTTCTTCAGGCACAATAAACCAACAATTTTTTTTACATAGATATGGCCAGTTTTATGTAAAAATTATTTGATTTACGGAAAAGTTTTTTTGTTAGTTTTTATTTAAATTAAGTATTAATTATAATTATTCTAAAAGAAAGTATTAAGTATTACAATAAAGCTACGGATATAACAATTTAATAACAATACGAACGTATTAAACTGTGAATGAAAAATAATAAAGTGATGTAAATAATAAATTCAGATGAGAAACAATTAAAAATTGTTAGCTCAATATTATTATGAAAATATTGTGTCTGCTCTTGTGTACTTAAACTTAACACACACTGTGTAGAATATTTTGAATAGATTTAACTGCATCCTACTCTTTAATGGTAATTATGAACTATTAAGCTTTTTATTCTAGTTTATCTCCCTTCATACCAAAAGAAAAGGTAAATTAAATGAATTGTTTTCCCTCAAAAAAAGAAGAAGAAGAATTGTTTAACATTTTAAGATATTTATCTTAAGCATTTGTTCAACCCGACAACCCCAATCAGCAATTATATTGACTATTATTGAGGCACCAATGACTGAAATTTTCTTTTTTCAAAAAGCCAAATTAATATTCTTTCTCGATGGTAAGCAATACGGAGTTGATGCATAGAATTTACAGCTAAAGTAGCAAATTATGTGATGATTGTTAATGATAAGCATATATTGTATATTTGTGAATATACACGTATATTGTAATATATGTGATTGACCTTGGAAATAAAAGAGCGAAGAATTAAAATTAAAAAATATAGTGGCCCGCTCGAATATGGCCATTATTTAGTTCAATATGATTAACAGATCGAGTAGTCTAAATTAACGGCACTTTCAAAGTACCAAACGACACATAGATTAGCTTACTTGACTGAGGTCAAGCTCGAGCAAGACAGCTGCAAAAACTGCTTTTTTTTCTATAAAAAAATAGTGTGCGTTTCCAATTGGCTTGTAAAAGCCATAAGCCCATAACAACATTTTAAAGTGCTTTAGAAGGCTTGTACCACCAAAAGTAGTCTTTTAAGTGTGAGTTTTCAAGAGAAATTCTTCATTGTGTATAATATAAATAGTGTTCTATATTCGTGAAATATAGGATGATGATAAGTTTTAATGCTTTCAAAAGCTCATACAAATTTTGTGAGAGTGATACACCATTAGAGAAATTTATTGGATTTCTCAAGATTACTAGTTGTACAATTCAAGCTTAATTAAAAGAAAAAATTTCTCTTATTTAATATTACATTTAATAACTTGAGAAAAAGACCATGATCATCTTATGAACTCCATATTCTTCAAGAATTCAAACTAGGGATCTGATATATATATATATATATATATATATATGAGTGAGAGATTTTTATTGATCAGAAACAAATAAGGATAATTTTTTTTTTTATTACTTAACCCAATAAAATAAAATGAAATTCAAGATAAATTTATTTTGTTGTTCAATGTCCCAGTTTTCTCAGCAGCCAAAAAATAGATTTGCAAACCTATGACAAAGACAATCGAGACAAAATTTTAGATGATTAAATTTGTCTGTTTTTTACTGAATTTGCAATCAGTGCATGCAGAAGCGTTTATTTCACATGAATATGCATCTGAGAAGGAAATTGTATCAATAATTTTTACATAAGCACAATCTTAAATACATGGAAGATCAAACAAATATTACAAAGAAAACAAAGCGAGCAATACAACGAAACACAACCATCAGCGTTTTGAAGTTTCATTCATCTCTCTCTTTCTCTCTCTAAAAGTAAAATTATACCTTCTGGCCCACGGAAAAGCCACAACCCCTTCAACTTTTCAAAAATTTTAATGAATATTTATAAAAATACTATTCAAACTGATATAGTTACCAAATGTTTCAAAATGTAAAATCTTTTTCATCAGTTATTTTAAATTAATTATAATTATTTTAGTTTTAATAAATACTTAGTTTTACTTTACCTGCTTTAGTCACATAATTCAAAGTAAATTTTGTTCTCTTAGTTTTTCAATTTGTTATTCAATTTCATTTATATTATTGAAATATTTCCTTCAGTATATATATATATACTTTTCTATTAACTGCTGGTGTTCACACAAGCATACTTTTAAATTCTCTAAATATTCTCCAATACCATATATTATATAATAAAAGTTGAATTTTATAAGTCATGATTATGATAAGTGAATATGCTTCTCTATAGCTTCTACCACATGTATAAAATTCTATTATTAAAAGTTGGATAATAATAAATAAAATAAAAAATGAAGTTTCATTTTTATTAAAATTAAATTTATTCACCTACAATAAATAGTTTTAGTTTTCATAAAATGAAAAATAATCATACATTATATGCTTCCATCATATAATTTAAGGAATGTTTTTGCTTAAATTACAAATTATACCCTTTAATTTTGGTCAAAATTCATTTAAGTTCTCTAACTTTTTCTTTTTTTCTTCATTTCAACCCTTTAACTTCCATCTCTTTTCAATTTAGTCCTTATGGGCGTGGGCGTGTGCAGATGCATGTCCTTATAGGTTGGGTCCAATCTATCCGTACAATTTAAAAGTTTTTCCTAAGTCTATCAGTGCGCACTAAACAATATGAATGTACACTAGAACAGTGCAATTGTTTTTTTTTGTTTCTGTTTTTCGTTTTCTTAATTTATTTTTATGGCTCTTTTGTAAACAGTTTTTATTTTGAGAGTTTAAATGATTCGAATTTGTGTGATTACATGATTCGAATTTTTGAACGTTATACACATTCGAATTTTTGGTATGTGTTACATATTTCGAGTTTATTGTGTTTTGATATATCCCAATTCTTTGTAATTTACAAAATCAGTGTGTATTATAAACCATGTTGGCCCCACCTTGACAAAGGGAGCTCTTTATGCACAGGGGTGGTCTTCGACTTGGCGTGTTGGTCACGTTTGTCCCACCTTGACAAAGGGTCCTTTACCAACGTGGCCTTTGCCACGTTGGCTTTGTCTAAGGTGGGAAAAGGGAGTTTAGAGAATCTAATGAGTCGGTCCATTAGACCCTTTAAACCTCCTTATTTCTTAGGGCTATACCTTATCCCCCTTTTCCTTCCAACTTCTTGCACTGTTCAGTGACTTTCATTCCATATGTATTGGACCCACTCCACTAACAAAATTTTATTACATTTAATCTGGCCACCATTTTCCTCCGTAAGGGCCCTACCGCCATCACAGTAAGCTAACAAATTCTTTTTACATCAATCTGGCCATTTTCCGTAATGGCCCTACCTCCGACACAATAAACCAACAATTTTTTCTTTTTACATAGATTTGGCCAGTTTTATGTAAAAATTATTTGATTCACGCCAAAGGTTTTTTGTTAGCTTCTATTCAGAGGTGTTAAATTAAGTATCAAGTATAATTGTTCTAAAAAAAGTATTAAGTATTAGAATAAAGCTATGGACACAATATTTTCACAACAATATGTGTTAAATTGTGAATAATAAATAATAAAGTGATGTAAGTGATAGATTCAAATGAGAACTAAAAAAAATTTGTCAACTCAGTATTTTAAGATATTTATCTTAAGCATTTGATGAACCCAATAACCCTAATAACCATTTATATTTGGGCACCAATGACTGAAATTTTCTTTTTGCAAAAAGCCAAATTAATATTCTTTTTGCACCAGTGAGAATAAGGAGTTGATGCATAGTGATTAGTTAATGATAAGCATATGTTGTATAATTGTCAATATAAATGTAGATTGCAATATATATGATTGATCTTACTTTGGAAATAGAAGAGTGAAGAATTAAAATTAAAAAATATAGTGGCCCACTTGAATGAGGACATAATGTTAGCTTCAGTATATATGATCAACAGACCGAGTAGTCTAAATGGTACTTTTAAAGTACCAAACAACACTTAGATTAGCTCACTTGAGTGAGATCAAGCTCGCTCGAGCAAGAAAATTGCAAAAACTGCTTTTTGCAAAATTTTGAAAGAAAAAAAAATGAGTCTTTTGAGTTCCAATTGGCTTGTAAAAGCCATGACAATATTTTAGAGTGCTTTAGAAGGCTTGTATCAGTGGTCTTTTAAGTGTGCATTTTCAAGAGAAATTCTTCAAAGTGTATTAATAGTGTTCCATATTCATGAAATATAGGAGGATGATAGTTTTTAATGCTTTCAAAAGCACATACAAATTTTGTGAAATTGATACACCTTTAGAGAAATTTATTAGATTTCTCAAGATTACTACTTGTACAATTTAGGCTTAATTGATTAGTTCAAAGATGTTCTTCTTGAGACGGGCTCTCGGTTTTCTTTATTACCTTCTTTCATGTGTTTTTCCTTGGTTTTGTGCTCTCTTGGATGAAACATTCAGGGTAGTGCTTAGACACATTTATCGTGAGCTAAATGGCTGTGCTGATAGCTTGGTGTTGACGAGTCCAAGTGAAAAGTGAACTCTTTTTACACAAGTTGCCCCACATTTTTGTATGAAGCTATTTTGTGGAATATGTATTGGGTGGACCAGTGGTCCAATCATAACCAAATTTTTATGAATTAACTCCCCTTAGGTCCAATCATAACCAAAATTTTATTTTATTTCTCAGGCTTAAGCCCTTTTATGCCTTTACCCCCCTTAAGCCCGTGAGCCAAAAATAAAACTTTAGTTGGTTGAAATTCATTTGGTCCATCGTAACCAATAAGATATTTGTTGCAATTTGTGAGGGAACCAACTCGACAGAGATCTCTTTATTTCCTTCTTGTACATGGTACAGACTGAAACCCAGTCTTAATTACTTCAAACTGGAATTTGCACAATGATTTGATTTGGCTTCTAGCTAGCGCTGTTGGTCAATCACTCAATTAAAATTGGCTAATTTAGATCAACTCATAGTATAATCAAGGTTTAACTACATAGTTAGTCCTCAATTTTAAAATCATATTTCAAAATGGTCCCTATCATTTTAAATGTTGCATTTTGGTAATCAACATTTGCCACATGTTTCAAAATAGTCTATTTCCTTTGAAATGTTTTATTTTAGTTTTTAAATGTTTAAGTTTTGTGACAAAATTGTCCTCATGTTGTAAAATTTTCAATCCAACATTTCTGATTAAAACTTAAAAGTACAAGAATTAAAATGAAACATTTTAAATGATATGGATCATTTTAAAACATAGAACAAAGATTGAGAACAAAAATAAAACATTTGAAAGCATTTTGAAACATAGGCCAAAATTAAGGTCTGGATATATAATTAAACCTATAATCAAATAAAACATGTATCCAATAAAATTGATACTTTATCTTAAGTGTGTTTTTTTTTTTTTTTTTTTTGGTCTTAAACAAAGATATTTCATTGAAATCAAAAAATAGTACAGAATCTCGGAGAGAGGAATCCATATTACAACAAAAAGCACAATCAATTCTTATTATTTATATAAAAGGAAAAAGACAAAACGTGTCTATTTGTATAATAAGAACTGATTCAATCAAACATTCTATGACAGAATTACAACATGTAAAATAGCAGAGATGCAAAACCTCACACACCTGATGATACTATGACACCTTATTTAACTAACCAACAAAAACCAAGCATATATGAAATTATAAATAATAATAACTTCAATTACTTTTCATGCACGTCAATCTTCAACCTTCAATCTCCCACAGCTACATCAGCCATTATACAACAATGAAAGTTAAGAGAAAGCGGTCGTCATTCCGAGAGCTAGGCTAGTTGGATCCACAGTAATTTGGGTGCTGCTGGTAGTATCACCGCCATCATTGGCGACGTTGACACTGAGAGAAGTTTGGCCACCATTACTGGAATTAGTTTTACGCTTGCGTAAGGCATAAATGAATATAACAATGAGGAACAGAAGGTAAACTATTCGCACTGCAACTTCTGCAACTTCAAGTTGCAATAGCAAATTTTCCTCACTGTGTATATAAAAAGAAAATTGTATCAAAACCAGGGGAAAAAAAATGAATAAAAACCAAATATATAAGAGCACTCGCACTAGGCTTCTTATTCGGACGAAAACCAGCGAAAACCAACGAAAACAGCCCAAAATTGCTCACACCAGACTCCTCAAATGGGAGAAAAAGTGGAGCGGATGAACAGTAACTCGCCCAAACGAGGAAGCTACTGTTCACTCCTCACCGAATTAAATAAACGTTTTTCTCTCTCTTGCTTTCTGTCTCCGGCACTAAAAATAACGGAAACAACACCAACAACAACAACAACACAATACAAATCTGAAAAAAGAACAACAAAAACACAATAGACAGTACAGATCTGAAAAAAGAAAACAACAACAACAACACAGTGTACAGTACAGATCTCAAAACGAAAAAAAAAAAAAGCAACGCTGAGAGAAAAGAAAGAAAGAAAGAAGAAAATGAGGGGGGGGGGGGAGGAACTGAAAGAAAGAAAGAGAGAATGAGGGGGGCGGGGACGAACTGGAGAAAGAAAAGAAAAAAAAGCAAATGAAGGGGAGAGGAATGGGGAGGAAAAAGAAAAGGGGGGTTGGGTGAAGGAAAAAAAAGGAGAAAAAAAAAAAGAAAAAAGAAATAGAGGGGAGGTGTCGTGGGTGGAGGAGAAAAAGGAAAGGGAAAAAAAAAAAAAAAGAAAGGGGAACGGGAACAGAGGGAGAGAGGGGAAAAATTGAGAAAAGTTGGTATTTTGGAAGTTGTGAAAAAAATAAATATATTAAAAAATGGAATAGTAATGTTCAAATAGGGAGTCTAGTATAGTAGTGCTTTAGCTAAACAAGCAAAAGGGGATTTTTTAAAACCCAATTGACAAAAATTTTAAGAAGACTAGTGTGAGTGCTCTAACTTCAACTATTGTCAGATGTTACCTGTTGAGAGGAGGAGGCAAGTATGAAAATGGCTTGGGAAGGGAACGTACCATTCTAATTATTTGAATTTGAGAGAAGCTAATTAAGCTAGAATTTATTGAGAATCATTATTGAGAGAAGCTAAGCTATTCTGATAATGAGTACTAGCCTCTACTTAAATATGTAGAGAGAGAGAGGGAAGTGGTCATTCCCAAATTAAAAATTAATTTGGAAAGGACCCACCACGGTGGTGAGTGTTACTGATGTTGACGTTGGGAAGATATTGTTCCCAACAGTAACACTCACTACTGTTCCCAACGTCAACATCAGTAACACTTCACCACCGTGGTGATCCTTCCCAAATCCAAAATTAATTTGGGAAACTATGATGTGGGAAAGTTTCGCTCAGTCAAGGTCAGAAGTTGGAAGTTGTTTATTTATAGCTGGTGTTGTTTTGTTTTTTTTATCGCTGGTGTTCCGTGCTGTGGGAAATGGAGTAACGAACCTTTCCCACATCATGCACCCTAAAAAAAAACAAGATTTAGAGGATCTAACGGGGTTTGAAAATAAAAATAAAAAATACCAAAAATAAAAATAAAGTTTCCCACATCATGGACCCCAAAAATAACAAAATTTTTAAGAGCTAACAAATTCTTTTTACATAAATCTGGCCATTTTCCGTAAAGGCCCTACCTCGGGCACAAAAAACCAACATTTTTTTTTTTTACATATATTTGGCCAGTTTTATGCAAAACTTATTTGATTTACGTCAAAGTTTTTGGTAGCTTTTATACAAAGGTGTTATATTAAGTATTGACCACTCACTGATCTCAAAAAAAAAAGTATTGACTACTCATTTTTATTATTACTAGCCATTTTGGTAGCTTTTATACAAAGGTGTTATATTAAGTATTGACTACTCACTGATCTCAAAAAAAAAAGTATTGACTACTCATTTTTATTATTACTAGCCATTTTGGTAGCTTTTATACAAAGGTGTTATATCTAACACAAAATAAAAAAAAAAATGGAGTAGAGTATTAATTATTTTACAAATTTAGAACAGAATATCATTTCTCCAAATTAGAGTATAACAAATTTAATTTTTCCTAAAAAAAATAGTGTCAATATAATTTATCGTATTTTATATTTTGCTTAGCCAAATTTTTCCCGAGAGCACTCCACACGTAAAAAGTTAGACTACTTTACATTTTGCTCAACCAAATTCTTCGCTGGGACCCATCTCTTAAAAGAAGTTCCGCGTTGCAATTTGCTCAGACAAGGAAGTTTCTGCATTTGTGCTAAGCCGCGTTTTTCAACAAATAGCTCAGCCAAAGTTTTCAACAAAGCTCTTCTTCTACAAGAAGCTAATTTAGCTATTCTTATAATGTTTCCTGATTGAATTTTATTTTATTTTATTTTTATTTTATGTAGTTTCCTGCTGTTGAGCATATATAGAAAGAGAGAGACACGAAATTCTCCATGCAAGCCTTTGGCCCAAATCTAATCAACAAATAGCTTAACCAATATTTTCGACAATTTTGAATAGACTCGCAATCCCCTTATTTTGAGAAAATGACATTTTCGTTCCTAAATTTGTAAAATTAACACTTCGTCCCCTTTTTCTTTTTCTTTTTTCTTGTTTTTTTTTGTTTATTTTTTATTAATTTTTTTAACCAATGCCTAATTAACCAGAGTTAAAAAGAAAAATTATATTCCAATTATTTTAAATTTAAATGGGAGATATTCCTTTAAAAATTGGGAAAATGGAGCGGAGCGTTAATTATTTTGTAAATTTGAGAGTGAAGTATCATTTCCCCAAAATAGGGTGTAGCGAGGCTAGTTTAGTAGTTTTCTCAAAAGAATGGTGTGTCAATGTAATTTACCCTTATTTTAAAAATTTTAGAGTTTTGACTTTTAAGTGTCTTTTTTTAAAAATTTAAATTTTCAAAATGTTTCTTTCAATCTTAGAGTTTTTGGTATATTTTATTTAAATCTTAAAATGTCAAAATGTTACATTTATATCTTAAAGTTCTAAAAACATTTCATTTAAAAACCTTAAATTTTTTTTATCAATTATATATATTAACACCATTAAATATCATGTGAATAGTTTATTTAAATTAAATTTATTTCAAATTTTGAGGTTTAAATGAAGCTTGCTGAAAATTATAAGGTTTAAATAAAACTATCTGAAGTATTGCTCTTAGGTTAAGTGAAACATACCAAAACTCTAGATTTAAAAAGTAATTTATCCATTATTTTTAAAATTTTAAAGTTGTTAAGTGTTACTAACTAAGGGAAAGGATCCCTCCTATTGAAAACCTCCAATTTCCTCCAATTTTTAGCTAGAATTGTGACACATGGCATTTATTTAATTTTATGTGGTTTCAATGAGTGTTTTAAGACTATTGGATTTTTTTAAATGCCAAGTGTCTCTTATCTAGATAAAAATGGGAGGATATTGGAGGATTCAATGGGAGGGGATCCTCTCCCACTAACTAAAACTTTCATAACGTTTTATTTAACCTCAAAGTTTTTAAAAAGGTTTCATTTAACCCTTATAAGTTATAACTTCATATAGTTTTATTTAATTCTTAAAATTTTGGACAAGTTTCATTTAAACCTCAAAGTTTGAAATAAATTCCATTAAACCAATTTAGTTAGTCATGTGATGTTTAAGGATGTTAACAGAAAAAATGTAATAAAATATCGTTATACCAAAAACCAATTTTGAAATGATTTTGGCCTGATTGGTAAGTTTAGAACCATAAATTTGAACATACCAAATTTAGAATTTAAATAAAACTACCAAACTATAAAAAAAATAATTCAAAAAAAAAAACTAATTTATCCAAATTCTTTTATATATATGGTCATTTTCCCGTAAGGAACCACAGCCGGCACAATAATCTAACAATTTTTTTACTTTCAATTTTTACATAAATCTGGCCATTTTCCGTATGGGCCTTACCTTCGGCACAAAATGCTAACAAAATTTCTTTTTAGATTTATTTGTTTATATAAATTTGACCATTTTCTATAGTGGCCTTCATCAAAGGTTACACAGTATCTCAAAAAAAAAAAAAAGGCTTACACAGGTTAAGTATTAACCACTCATTTGTTTTTATTACCAACCAATGTGGGATTGTCTTATTTAATTAAGATGTAATTACATTTTTAGTCATCAAACTTTGTCCCATATATCAAAATGATCTCTAACTTTTCAAATGTTTTATTTTAGTTCTTAATATTTTATTTATGTTTCATTTTAGTTATGACAGATTGACGGTTAAGTAATGGATGGGAGAAAAAAAAAAAAAAAAATCTAAAGTGGCAAACGAAAATAATAAAATCTGGGTCTTTCCTATCAACAATAACCTGTGTAACCTTTACCTGAAAACTATTTTCCATTTGTTCAAGTTGATGCTAAAGAACCCCTACCCTTCTTCAATTCTTCCTCTGACTCATCCAATCTTCCTTCCCTTCTCAAAGCAAGAGCCTTATTTTTCAAACTTAGAAGCTCTTTTCTGAATTGTTAATCTACTCTTTGGTGCGAATTTGGGATCAATTCTTTCCTTGCATTAACATTTGAATCATCTACCGAGTTCACAAATTTATCAATAGATACAGAAGTTGAATGTTTTGAATTACTGTGAGATTTTGTACTATAAAGTCATCATCTTGAGACTTGAAGCTTTCAAGGTCCCTCTCAAGTACCTTGGCCTTCTCATAGAGGCGGAGCCAAAAATTTAATCTAAAGTGGACACCTTTTGATCTCAAACTTTAACAAATATAATACAAAAAATGCCACAAACTGATATACATTTTGTATATAAACAAAGAATAACAAACCAGAAGTTCATTATAGTCTTTTACAATTGATTTCGATGTGTTTTCATATTTTGAAACCATTGCATGATAACTTCATTATCAATACTGCGAAAAATGTCTATCTCTTTGTATACAATCAAGATATCATTCATCCATTGATCACTCATTCGACTACGCAATCGATTCTTCACAATTTTCATAGCTAAAAGTGTCTTTTCTACAGTGGCAATTGCAACTAGTAAGGTTAATGCAAAACTCATCAATAAGTAAACTAATGGATGTACCACATTTTTTTAGTCTCAAGCAATTTTTTGAGCAAGATCACAAATCCCTTTCAGTTTTGAAAACTCAATACTAGAGCGTATATCAAAAATATAATTATCAAGCTGATAAAAAAGTATCATAAGCTCTGATGAAGAAAATTCTTACCATTTTCCCTCATTAATCAGAGTTGTTTCTTAGATATTCACAATATCTTGATCTTTTCTTTGTAATAGTTGTGATAATTTGATATAGATCTCATCAAATGAAGATTAAATACAAATCCAAAAGATTGCAATAAGTCCAAGAGAACTTTGTTTTTCCTCTTTGCTCTAAGTTTGTACCATCCTCTAAGATTATATCAAACACTTCAATTATGGATGAAAACATATCAATCAAGCTAATGAGAGTATTATAATGTGTACTCCAACATGTATCATAGTCATATAGGTTACAACTACTTCAAAAGAGATAACTTTTAGCACCTGAATAAACCCATAATTCAGATGTGAAAACTTCCGAAAATCCAACGAATGAAAGAATCGGAACCTAGAAAATATTGAAGCAAAACAAAAAAAATGTATGACTACAAAATAGAGAAATATAAGAAAAAAAAGATGGTTTACCCTCCAAAGAATAATCCATGGCTATAGTTATCGAAAATATGCCAGTCGGTTTCAAATATTATAGTGACATGATCCACAGGAAAGAAGCCCATTGTTGCACAATACTCAGGAGACCTATTGGCAATAATGGCAAGGTTTGCTAATGACAATTCACTCATGTTGCATAAAAGAGTAAAGACCAACATCTACTGTTAAATAGATTGGAAAAACATGCAATAATGACTACCAAAACTGTGAAAATAAAAGCTGAACATAATTTAATCAATAAGTGTACTATAGAACTCCAAAAACTTGCCAACATCTCCATGCTCTCTTAGAAAGAAAAAAGAAAGCCAAGGATTCTATGGATAATATATGCAAATATGTGTGTTTGTGTTCATGAATTATTATTTCGATATAGGCAGCGGTAAAAAATCAAAACATGTTAAACTTTAGTTAAATCTCATCTGCAAAAAACACAATTAACTGATTTAACCAAAAATATAGCACCTATCTACCAGTTCGAAATGCCCAAAATCCATTTTACAATTTCAATTTGCAACATTCTCAAACCCTAATAATAAAATTGAACTGATTTAACCAACAAAAATTGGGCTTTTTTAGAGAGGGTGAAGAAATTTACCATTCATGGCGGTCTTTACCCCCATCGGATTGAGATCTCATGGCCATGGGTGGCGGAAGTAATCGAAGACAAATATGTCAACAGTGGCAAGACCTTGGGTTAAGGGAGGTTGCCTACTGGGAGAAGGATGGAGAGCAATCGATGATGCAATTGGGTTCGGTTGAACTGAAGTCGTGCTTATCTCGTTGCTCCATGGTGATCGCAATTTTGCGGTGTGGGTGTGGAAGGGTTTGTAAAGTGTGAAGAGTGAAGAGTGAATACTGAGAGGATTTGTCGAGAAGGTGGTGAGGTTTTTCTTCGGTTTTTTTCTTTTCTACTAAAGAACTAAAAAATCTGTAATGAAATATAAAATTGTGAGGGTTAAAAAGCTAAGAGCATTCCCATCCGCTCATGTAAAATTTATCTATTATACATCTCCAAAAAGTCACTTTTTCTATTTTACCTATTAACTTTAAAATACACCCCACATCTCATTTTCTATTTTACACTACATCCTATTAAAATATTATAAAACAATCTTTTATTATTATAATTTTTTCCCATACACCTCAAACACCAGCAAATTCACCAACAACCACCACACCCATGCCGGCAACCCACGCCCCAAGTCGATGGCCCACGCCGGCAAACCTTCAAAACCCCGACAATCACAACAACCACCACAAATCAAACACAAATCTTCAACCATACTCACAAATCAACCATAAATCTTCAACACATACTCACAAATCAACCACAAATCTTCAACCCATGCCTACAAATCAAACACAAAAGAATTTAACTCCGAATCACCCATTTCCATGAGCTTTTCATACCCACGAATCAAATAGAAAAACACCAACTCCATAACCTTTTCATACCCAAAAATCAGATAAAGAAACCCTCAAATCCATTACATTTTCATACCCATAAATAAAATAAAAAATAAAAAATAAAAAAACAAAAAAAAACAATCAAGATGCTGACCCACGGCCATGGTAGCTCAGATGCACCTCGACCATACCCACAGCCATGGCAGCTCAGATGCATAACCACGATGTCGTTGCTCGTGCATGTGCGAGTGAGAGAAAGAGAGCCCGAGACTAGCAACTCAACCCCAACCACCAAACCCACGCCGGCAACATAAAACCAAACTACCAAACCCACACCGGCAACCCAACCCCAACCACCAAACCCATGTCTGCAACAAAAACCCAACACCTCCGAGAACACTTTCCGATGATGCCATAGGACAAACGAAGAAGACATTGAAAGAGAAATTTTTGATGAGGAAGAGATGGGAGAGAAAGAGTCTGAGAGAGTAGAGAGGAGAGAGGAGAGAGAGAAGCAATAAAAAATGGAAAGAATGTTTTACCTCTTATGAACAGTACTCGGTATTGTTACCAAGTACTGTAGCAACTTGTATTTTTTTGAGCTAGGGGCGGAAGTAGGGTGGGAGCAAAAAAAAAATTCTTGACTGGGCTAATTAGGATGGCAAAACCTTGACTGGGCTATAGCCCAGCCAAGGCTTGCCTTTGTGTGATTTTTTGATTTTTTACTACAGTAACAGCTAAAATAACTAAATAGTTGAGTTTAACTCACGGGATGGGAATGCTCTAATGTGTCAAAATTCTATGAAGTCAACAAAACAAAAAATAAAAAAAGTTTTGGTTTTACATTATAGTATAGATAGATAATATATTTTAAAGTTTTTAGGAATCTTTCAAAGTTTCAATCCACTCCTCTAAATAATTCTTAAATAAATAAAATATATATATATATATATATATATATATAATATATATATATAAAAAGTTTTGGTTTCTAACCAAACATTTAAAGTCCCTTAAAATGAAAAAGAATAATTAAAAAAAAAAAAAAAGAGTAAGTGGTAGAACTTACAAACCTGAAATAATATCCAAAATGGTTTTTTTTTTTGGGAAAAATTACATTACTTCTCTTATGGTTTAGTTAAGTGCATTGACCTCCCATACTTTTCAAAATAACCTGCATTTACCATCACTTAAAATACATCAAATGAGTTTTGAATTTATGATCTCACCCTTCATCTTGATCTGTTATTTGAGCTAATTGCCAATACATAATTCCATAGATTTGAGATACCATTTGGACTTATCACTCCAACTAGCTTGACAGTCTAGCTACAAAGATGTTATTCATGAGACCGACTATCTGTTTTCTTTATTACCTTCTTTCCTTGTGTTTTTTTTTTTTTTTTTCGGTTCTCTTGGATCAAACATGGAGGATGGTGTTGGCCGTGAGGTGAACTCGATCTTTTACGCAAGTCGCCCAACCTTTTTGTATCAAGCTATTTTGTGGTATATGTAAAGGGTGGATCGGTGGTTCAACTTTGAGACACACTAATCGTAGTGTGGTCTCGTTTGTAGTGTGCATTACTTAAAAGTTAAAACAACAACCAGCCTTTTAAAATGTCGATAAAATTGTCAAAGAGAGCCCCTCATCATGCGAGATTTGAGGTGCCAATTTTGTTCCGAGCCAGTCTAATTTTTTGGCCCAAAATCTTGCAGTTTGGACTGCCCTTTGTAATGGCTGAGATGGCTTTGGCCCTTGGGCTTTTTGTTTATTTATTGTTTTATAACTCATTTTTAAGGGAAAAAATAAAAATAATAAACCAAAGGTAAAAATTTTATGTCCTTGGCCCAGTTTGCAAAATCCCTGGATTAACTCCCCTAAGGTCCAATCATTCACAAAGTTTCAATTTTCAAACTTAAGCCCTTTTATACCTTTACCCGTTCAGTCTATGAGCCGAAAATAGAACTTGAGTTGGTTGCAGAATATTCATCTGGACCGTTTACCAAAAAGATATTTCCTGCAACTTTAACAGTCTCTCTCTCCATTTTCCTGATGTACACAGTAGATGCATTTAGACTTAGACAAAGCATGTCTTAATATTCACTACTGGAATTTACATAATGATTTGATTTGGCTTCTGCTTGATGGTCAATCACTCAATTAGAGATGGCAATTTAGATCAACTCATAGTATAATCAAATAAAACACGTACCGTGTACCCAATAAAATTGATACTTTATTTTTTGTCACACAGTACTCCTGAAAATGTCTGCACATATATAGATGATAGAATTACAACACATTTCAACAAAAACCAAGCATGGAATTCTAAATAATTCTGTGTAACAACTAACAACCTTTACTTTTCATGCATGAACGTAATTTAATTTCATCCAGAGGTACAAGCTCCTTTTAGACAATATATATGTTGGTAGTTTCCAGACTGAGAGGCTAAGACAAAGCCGCCGTCATATTCAGACCTAGGCTAGTTTGTGTCACAGCAATGCCGATTTCGCCACTGCTGGTATCACCGTCATCACCGGTGACGTTGAAGCTAACAGGCCTTTGGCCACCCCTGCTTGAATTAGTCTTGCGCTTTCGTAGTAGTGCATAAATTAGTATAACAATGAGGATCATAAGGTAAACTATTTTCTCAGCCACTTCAAGGTGCAATAGCAAGTTTTCTTCCCTGTGTATAAAATAATAAAAAAGAACAAAAAGAAATTGTATCAAAACCAGCGAAAATGATAGAAATAGGAGAGGAGAAAAAAACCCGAATAATTTTAGCTATTGTTAGTTCTTACCCGTTGAGAGGAGGCAAGTATGAAAATGGCTTGGACATAACGTCCCATTACTCTAATTGAATTTGAGAGAAGTTTTTTTTTTTTTTTTTAAGGAATTTGAGAGAAGTTTAACTATTCTTTATTGAGCATTCATATATAGAGAAACTATTCTCTTCTTTTTTTTTTTAAGAAACGATCCTGTTTGAGGCTTATTTAGAGAGAATGTGATGTGTATACAGTATATGACCACCGGAGTCATTAGTCATCACATCATGCACCCTTTTCTACAAAGTTGGTTTCCTAGAAATAGAGCTGATGAGTGATGACTGTGACTACAATCATTATTTTATTTTTGATGAGAAACTAGAATCATTATCATTAACATAATAACATGACTTTGAATTGATGTTCTAGTTAACTGGGTGGTTGATGGTGGTCCTTGTAGATTAGGTTTTGGGGGCTTTATTTTTGACTCTTAGTCCCCAATGTTTTGTTGATGCGTGCTTGTTGGATCAGGCCCACTTTTCTTCTTGTACAGTTCATTTTCAAAATAAAAAATAAAAAATTACTTCACCTATGTTACGTTACGTGTTTCAGGACATTAATCTCACTTCGAATTCAGTCGACTTTGATACGTTCTTTAAAGTGTGTGAAAAGAACGAAGGAAGTTATATAGTTTACGAAGTTCTGTTAAATCTATGGATGCTACTGTATTATAAAAAAAAAATCTAAGGATGCTACTCTTTATTCTGCGAGTGCTGCTCAAAGGCCTATACAACGAGTGAGGAGCCGTGGAGGCACTAATTTCTCTTTGAATTTTTGTTAGACTCTGTTTATTTCGCTGTAAAATATTTTTCAAAAAATATTTTCAGATTTACGGGTGTTTGTTTCATTGTAAAATGGTAATTAAATGAAAATTAATTTCCGTTGACCAGAAAATCCTTTGTTAAAATTTGAAAAATGGTTTACGCCCAATTTTTTTATAAACCATTTTTAAAAAACACACATCTCACCCCCGGCCCCTTCTACTTTATTTTTCGCACAACACTGTAAAATATTTTTCGTAATGAACCAAACACGAAAAAAAAAAATCATTTTTCCTGAAATCATTTTCATCTGTAAATAAAAAATATTTTACAGCAAAACAATCGAAGCTTGAAAGAATTTCTCTATGAATTTAGTCAACTTTGATATGCTCTTTAGAGGGTGTGAAAAGAACAAACGAAGTTATAGTTTACGTAGTTCTGTTTTGAAGCGTAAATCTCTGGATGCTCCACTTTATTACCGAGTGCTGCTTAATTTTGTGGACACGTGTTACCCTCAAGTTTGTTTTTAAAAGAAAATTACCGTATTGAACAATGGGGTCACTTTCTAATTTCAGCAGCATAGAAATGCGTTTTGAGTACTTACACTGATCCACACTAAATCCATGATTGTCCGCCTGTGCCCCTAGACCTAGCATAGGGAGGTGCGCAAACAAAGATACAAACAACACCGAAACTGTGATGACAGGAGGGGTTAGGTGTGTACTCAACTTCGTCAAAAATTTAGAGGTATCAAATGGGTGTGGATTTATATAATTAAACCTATAATCAAATAAAACATGTATCCAATAAAATTGATACTTTATTTTGAGTTTTTTTTTTGGCCTAAACAAAGATATTTCATTGAAATAAAAAAATAGTACAGAATCTTGGAGAGAGGAATCTATATTACAACAAAAAGCACAATCAATAATCGATTCTTATTATTTCTATATCAGGAAAAAGAGAACACGTGTCTATATGTATAATAAGAACTGATTCAATCAAACATTCTATGACAGAATTAAATGTAAAATAGCAGAGATGCAAAACCTCACACACCTGATGATACTGTGACACCTTATTTACTAACCAACAAAAACCATGCATATATGGAATTATAAATAATAAAAACTTCAATTACTTTTCATGCACGTCAATCTTCAACTTTCAATCTTCGACAGCTACATCTGCCATTATACAGCAATGAAAACTAAGGGAAATGGGTCGTCATTTCGAGAGCTAGGCAAGTTGGATCCACAATGATTTGGGTGCTGCTGGTACCAACGCCATCATTGGCGACGTTGGCACTGAGAGAAGTTTCGCCACCACTACTGGAATTAGTTTTACGCTTGGGTAAGGCATAAATGAGTATAACAATGAGGATCAGAAGGTAAACTATTCGCACGGCAACCTCAAGGTGCAATAGAAACTTTTCCTCCCTGTATATATATATGTATATATAAAATTAATTTGTATCAAAACCAGGGAAAAAAAATGTATAAAAACCGAATAACTTCAGCTATTGTTAGTTGTTACCTGTTGAGAGGAGGAGGCAAGTATGAAACTGGCTTGGGCATGGAACGTCCCATTCTAATTAATTGAATTAGAGAGTAGAATTTATTGAGCATTCATATGTATAGAAATAGAGTGACACAAGGTGAGAAGTTGTAAGGAAAAGGGGTCCATGGTGTCAAAAAGTTGCCATGACATGGGCCACATTAGATCCTTTAGATCTCCTTATTTTCCCTATTGGGGTCCATGGGGATTGAGATCCCATGCAATACCTAAGGTATTACATGGGCTGCAATTCCTTTAAATGGCTGGGATTAAGTTAACTTTTAATCTTAACCTTTGAATAGAAAAAACAAAAAATATCAGAAGGGCAAAATAGTAAAAGACTACAAAAAGTAAAAAAAAATTATGAAGAAAAAAGTGGTATTGCACCTTGGTATTGCATGAGATCTCATTCCGGATCGATGGTGTCAAAAAGTTGCCACTATTCCACGGTGGGAAGTATATATATCCTCTAAACCTCCTTATTTTCCGTTGGGAAGAAGATAAATCATCTAAACCTCATTATTTTCCCTAATGGGGTCCATCAGAATGTGAATTGGGAGTTCGCCGTGGAGTGGTAACTTTTTGACACCATGGACCCCATTCCACGACGAACTCCCAATTCACACTCTAATGGACCCCATTAAGGAAAATAAGGAGGTTTAGGGGATTGGAAGTATATATATATACATGCACTTCACACCATGGACTAGTGGCAACTTTTTGACACTACCCCCCATTAGGGAAAATAAGGAGGTTTAGAGGATCTAATGGGGCTCATGTCATGGGAACCTCCTTATGGTATGACACGTGTGGGAAAGTTAATTTAGAGAGTCTAATGGTATGGGAAGGTTAAGTTAAAGGGTGGAAAGTTAATTTAGAGAGTCTAATGATGTGGGCAGGGCCGGTTCTAGGGTAAGCTCAGCAAGCCCCTGGGCTTGGGCTGTTAAGGAATAAATTCCATTGTATCCCACATTTCTTATATGTGTTTATTATTATTTACAGGTTGTTCTATAAATAGGACCTCACACAAGTATCGTAAACACATAGAGAGAATATTAATAAAGATGTAATCCATTGAGTTACATCCTGTGGACGTAGGCACTATGCCAAACCACGTGAAACCCTAGCCGTCATTCTCTCTTCCTCTCTCAATCTCTTTCATATTTCTCTATTGTTATTAGATTTAGGTTTTCCACATGGGCAACCCCCCTCCATAGGGCAACCACCCAAAAAAAAAAGGAAGAAGAAGAAGCCCAAGTAACATAAAAAATAGCCCAAAATTATAGCAACAACAACAACAATTAATATATATATTTTTAAAACTCATCTCATCAAAATAATTCTTCATTTCTTTATTAAATTGGTCTTTTCACCACGTTGCCACCATGTTGTTGGTCACTGACTCACGTGCCCTCTTCTGTTCTCCTCCACTTCTTTTTCTTCTCTACACTTTCTTCACCCCTACTTCAGATCTTCTTCTTTTCTGCTTTGTCCACCCACTGCATCCCTTCTTATCTGGATCAAGATTCTTTAGAGTTTCTAGGGAACTCTACCACATACAGTTTCCTTAATCCTAACCTTTCATTTAAAATAAATGGTTCAGATTAATGCCAACTCATCATTCCACTAACATCGTTAGTGAGAGGAAATAGCAGAAGAAAGAAGAAAGACCAAATGAACGTACAACCCACAAATGAAATAAATAAATACTCATAGAGAACTTAAAAAGGGCTGTGAAAAAAAAAATACATAGAGAAAAGAAGCTATAACTTAGATAAAAAAGTGTTTGAAGTAAAAAAAGAAAAAGAAGCAGGCTTTCGGCAATGTGTTTGAAGCAAAAAAACCTATGAACTTTTTAGTTATGAAGAAACCAAAATGCCACCGATCAGGAACAAAATAAAAAATAAAATAAGAGAAAAGAATCAAATATATATAAGTAAACTTCATATCTCCACAGCCAAAAAAAAAATTAAGTAAACAAAGAGTGTAGAGAGAGAAGAAAAATATGCAAACATATCTTACCTCAATTCAGATTAATTGGAGAAGATGATGAAGAAAGTGCAAAAGTTATTAAATTGTTTTTGGATGATTCTAGATTGAGTTTTTGGCGAGAGTCTCCTTTCAGTTCTGCTACTTTTGCCTCTCTTTGTAAATTACGGTGATTGCTTTTTTTTTTTTTCTTCTAAACGTTAACGTTATTTGTTTTGTTTTCCTTATTTAGGGTTTAGTTAGTAGAATGATGAGTTGGTATTAATCTGAACTATTTATTTTAAATAAAATGCTAGGATTAAGAGAACTTTATGGAGTAGAGTTCCCTAAGAACTCTAGAGGATCTTTATCTTTTTTATCTATTCCTTTTTTAGTTTTGTGTGTCCTACAGTCTCACTGCCCCTTCACGTACCCTATGAACTAGCTTTTGAATTTTGAAACTGTTCAACTATTCAATTCTGGACATTGCGTGTGTCTTTGGGTTTTATTTTTTATTATTTATCTCTTTATCTAATGTGTTAGTCATTGTTTGTCAATTGTCATGTTTGTTGGGTTTTATTTTGGAGAGTGATATTTTCCACAACTCAAAGTATGATAATTCCACACTAAAATAAATTGAAAAGATCAAAAAGCCCTTAATGCAAGTGATCAATGATTAAACATTTGTTGAGTACAACGGCCAATTTAGTCTTTTAATGGCACACTTTTCTATATTAGGGTGGAAATAACAATTTGAAGTCTGAAAATATCATTTCTTTTTATTTTTTATTTTTCTATCATCTAAGTACAATTATATATTATTATAGGGAGTTGCATTTAGATTATCCATCTAACAAATGAATTTATTCTTCTGTAGTTAATAAAAATTATATATTTGCAAATGAATTTTTGTTGTTTTGATTCAGCTGTAGGAACAATAATTTCATCAATTGAAAAAAAAAAAAAAAAAACCTGATACAGTGTCTATACTGTAGGTTGGTTGGGTTTGTAATTAGTCTCTTTCTTTTTATTGCGGTGGGTTTCTTTGAATGTTGGGTGTTTTATGAATACTATACAGTATAAAGGTTCTCCCTGAAATATAAAAACTCCTTTGCTATACAGCCTAGTTTGTGGATTATGCAACATCTGTATTTGATATTTCTTTTACCTTTTCTCAATAAGTATTGCTCTTGGAGTCATAGTAAGTCTTGCTAGTTAAAATGTACATACTAGAATGAAGTGAAATTTTAATTTATAAGTGGGCAACCAAAATCGGGACAGGCTTAGGTAACCCAAACTTCGGGGCCGACCCTAGATGTGGGGGAAGTCAATTTAAAGGATCCCTCCTTTACACTCCTTTTCCTTCCAAACTTTTGACATTGTCCAAGAATAGGATCATCTCTGTTTGAAAATCTTTTCATTTGTCTATTTCATGGTTCAAATTTTATCTCTTGAATCTAACAGTGTACCGTCTATCATATCATTTAAAATTTTAAATGATACGATAGAATGTACACTATTAGATCTGTAATATTTAATCTGGACCATAAAATAGAATATTTTCATTTCATTTCAAATGGGGAGGACCCAATCCCACATACAAAATTCTATTGCATATATCTGGCTTATTAGCCACCATTTTCCACTGTAAGGACCCTACCGCGGTCACATAAGCTAACAAATTCTTTTTACATAAATCTGGCCATTTTCCGTAAAGGCCCTACCTCGGGCACAAAAAAAACCAACATTTTCTTTTTTTAACATAGATTTGGCCAGTTGTATGTAAAACTTATTTGATTTACGTCAAAGTTTTAGGTAGCTTTTATACAAAGGTGTAATATTAAGTATTAAGAACTCACTAATCTAAAAAAAAAAAAGTATTAACCACTCATTTTTAACTTTGAGGGGTAGCTCAACTGGTCCGGTTTTAGGTGTGCTCCCTAATGGTCACTAGTTCGAATCTCCTCATGGCCACCTACCCAAGGCAAAACTTGCGTTTATCGTGGTGCACATGCTAGTAGAGTGTTGCGTGTCCCCCTGGGATTAGTTGAGGTGTATGTATCTACGGAACGCTG
>OU015763.1:3468710-3526907 GCA_907173295.1 Fagus sylvatica | reverse complement strand
AAAAGGGATTTTTTTAAGAGAGATTTTTTTTTTAGAAACAACCAATTACACACATAGTGGAAACACTTCAACAATAAACATCATAATCAACAAAAGAGATTTGTAACTTAATTAATACGCTTTTAAGTTTTCTTCAAAAGTCAAATACTCCTTTTTTTCAACCATCGAATTATTACCAAAAATAGAAAAAAAAAAAAAAAAAAAAACAAGACATCATAAACAGAGTACACAACAACTATCCCAGCAGATCAAAAACAAACAAGATCAAGGTCTTCTTGCTGTGAAAAAAAAAAAACGTGATTTGCAGGAAATACATGGAATTGGGAAAAGATTTATTAGATCCAACTCACCAGAGCCATAGCTTCACTGAAAAATGTCTCTCTTAGACCTCAAATCTGCCTTAAAAAAAATACACACATGTTGGATTCTAAGGATAACATTTTTGGAAAATCAAATAGTTGCATAGAAATGAACAAAGTTAAAGATAAAGAAAGAGGGAGACCTTGTGAGTTCCTGGAAGAGCAGCTGAGACTGAGTGAGAGAGAGAGATAAAGAGAACCAAACAAGGTGGGTTTTGTACGGACCGAAAAAAGAAACATTTTTTTTTTTTGGTTTCTTTAGGTCTTTTATTCAGGTGGATTTTTTTATTCCTTAACCAAAAATAAAAAAAGAAGCAAGATAAAGATTATGTTTTATTTTTCTGCAGCCAAAAAAGGGTTTTGCAAACCTATGTGAATCAAAGACAATTTAGACAAGATTTTAGACGATGAATTTATTTATTTTTTTACAGATTTTGCAATGAGTGCATGCAGCTAGCAGCTGAGAAGGAAATTGTATATTTATTTGTACATAATTACAATCTTAAATACACAGGCGAACAATATAACGAAACACAACCATGCATTTGCATCTTGAAGTTTCATTCATCTCTCTCTCACTCTTTGTCTTTTTCTAATAGTTACTGAAAATTTTGAGGGAAAATTTACGATTTTAACGTGGTTGATTGCATTCCTTAAAATGTTTTGAAAAATATTTTTCAGTATTTGGTTTGTACAGAAACAAATACATAGAGGGAAGAGGGGAGCAGAGCTGAGAGTGAAACGAAAGCGATACATAAGTCCAAAGGTTTGGGATACATTATGAACTTCAACTAGCTTGACAGTTGGGCTACAAAGATTTTCTTCTTGAGACGGGCTCTCGGTTTTCTTTATTACCTTCTTTCATGTGTTTTTCCTTGGTTTTGTTCTCTCTTGGATAAAACATTCAGGGTAGTGCTAGGACACATTTATCTTGAGCTAAATGGCTGTGCTGATAGCTTGGCGTTGAGGAGTCCAAGTGAAAAGTGAACTCTTTTTACACAAGTTGCCCCACATTTTTGTATGAAGCTATTTTGTGGGATATGTATTGGGTGGACCAGTGGTCCAATCATAACCAAATTTTTATGAATTAACTCCCCTTAGGTCCAATAATAACCAAATTTTTATTTCATTTCTCAGGCTTAAGCCCTTTTATGCCTTTACCCCTTAAGCCCGTGAGCCAAAATATAACTTTAGTTGGTTGAAATTCATTTGGTCCATCGTAACCAATAAGATATTTGTTGCAATTTTTGGGTGGGACCGTGGGGAAACCATTCCGACAGAGATCTCTTTAATTTCTATCTGTACACAGTATAGACTGAAAGCCAATCTTAATATTTCACAACTGGACTTTGCATAATGATTTGATTTGGCTTTTAGCTGTTGGTCAACAACTCAATAAAAATTGGCTAATTTAGATCAACTCATAGTATAATCAAGGTTTAACTACATATTAGTCCTATCAATTTTAAATCATCATTTTAAATGTTCCATTTTGGTCATCAACATTTTACATGTTTCAAAATAGTCTATATCCTTTGAAATGTTTTATTTTAGTCCTAAACTTTTAAGTTTGTGTCAAAATTGTTCTCATGTTTAAAAATTTCCATCACCTTTTCCATCAAATCTTTTTGACTCAAACTTAAAAGTATAAGAATTAAAATGAAACATTTTAAAGGATATGTACATTTTGAAATATGAGACAAAGATTGAAAATTAAATGAAACATAGAGCAAAGATTGAGGACTAAATATGTAATGAAAACTATAATCAAATAAAACATGTATCCAATAAAATTGATAATATTTTCATTTTTTTTTTTTTTTTAAACAAAGATATTTCATTGAAATCAAAAAATAGTACAGAATCTCGGGGAGAGGAATCCATATTACAACAAAAAGCACAATCAATTCTTATTATTTATATAAAGGAAAAAGAGAACACGTGTTATTGTACAATAAGAACTAATACAATCAAACATTCTATGACAACATGTCAACGCAATAAAGAAAAGGTAGCAGAGTTGCAAAACCTCTGATACCTTATTTAACTAACCAACAAAAACCAAGCATATATAGAATGGAATTATAAATAATAAAAACTTTTACTTGTCATGCATATCAATCTTCAACTTTCAACAACTTCAGATGGTAAAAATCATAAATGAGTATAAATATGAGGATCAGAAGGTAAACTATTCGCTCAACAACTTCAAGGTGAAATAGCAACTTTTCTTCCCTGTGTGTATAAAACGAAAATTGTATCAAAACCCAGGGAAAGAAAAAATGAATAAAAACCGAATAACTTCAGTTATTGTTAATTGTTACCCAAGTGGCCTTTGCCACGTTGGCCCTACCTTGACAAAGGAAGCTCTTTACCGAAGTGGCCTACCGGCCTTGGCCACAGGGGTGGTCTTGGACTTGGCGTGTTGGCCACGTTGGTCCCACCTTGACAAAGGGTCCTCTACCAACGTGGCCTTTGCCACGTTGACTTTGTCAAAGGTAGGAAAAGGGAGCTTAGAGTTTAGAGAATCTAATGAGTGGGTCCATTAGACCCTTTAAACCTCCTTATACCTTATTCCCCTTTTCCTTCCAACTTCTTGCATTGTTCAGTGACTTTCCTTCCATATATATTGGACCCACTCCACTAACAAAATTTTATTACATTTAATATGGCCACCATTTTCCTCCGTAAGGGCCCTACCGCCATCACAGTAAGCTAACAAATTCTTTTTACATCAATCTGGCCATTTTCCGTAATGGCCCTACCTCCGACACAATAAACCAACAATTTTTTCTTTTTACATAGATTTGGCCAGTTTTATGTAAAAATTATTTGATTCACGCCAAAGGTTTTTTGTTAGCTTCTATTCAGAGGTGTTAAATTAAGTATCAAGTATAATTGTTCTAAAAAAAGTATTAAGTATTAGAATAAAGCTATGGACACAATATTTTCACAACAATATGTGTTAAATTGTGAATAATAAATAATAAAGTGATGTAAGTGATAGATTCAAATGAGAACTAAAAAAAATTTGTCAACTCAGTATTTTAAGATATTTATCTTAAGCATTTGATGAACCCAATAACCCTAATAACCATTTATATTTGGGCACCAATGACTGAAATTTTCTTTTTGCAAAAAGCCAAATTAATATTCTTTTTGCACCAGTGAGAATAAGGAGTTGATGCATAGTGATTAGTTAATGATAAGCATATGTTGTATAATTGTCAATATAAATGTAGATTGCAATATATTGATCTTACTTTGGAAATAGAAGAGTGAAGAATTAAAATTAAAAAATATAGTGGCCCACTTGAATGAGGACATAATGTTAGCTTCAGTATATATGATCAACAGACCGAGTAGTCTAAATGGTACTTTTAAAGTACCAAACAACACTTAGATTAGCTCACTTGAGTGAGATCAAGCTCGCTCGAGCAAGAAAATTGCAAAAACTGCTTTTTGCAAAATTTTGAAAGAAAAAAAAAGAGTCTTTTGAGTTCCAATTGGCTTGTAAAAGCCATGACAATATTTTAGAGTGCTTTAGAAGGCTTGTATCAGTGGTCTTTTAAGTGTGCATTTTCAAGAGAAATTCTTCAATTGTGTATTAATAGTGTTCCATATTCATGAAATATAGGAGGATGATAGTTTTTAATGCTTTCAAAAGCACATACAAATTTTGTGAAATTGATACACCTTTAGAGAAATTTATTAGATTTCTCAAGATTACTACTTGTACAATTTAGGCTTAATTGATTAGTTCAAAGATGTTCTTCTTGAGACGGGCTCTCGGTTTTCTTTATTACCTTCTTTCATGTGTTTTTCCTTGGTTTTGTGCTCTCTTGGATGAAACATTCAGGGTAGTGCTTAGGACACATTTATCGTGAGCTAAATGGCTGTGCTGATAGCTTGGTGTTGACGAGTCCAAGTGAAAAGTGAACTCTTTTTACACAAGTTGCCCCACATTTTTGTATGAAGCTATTTTGTGGAATATGTATTGGGTGGACCAGTGGTCCAATCATAACCAAATTTTTATGAATTAACTCCCCTTAGGTCCAATCATAACCAAAATTTTTATTTTCATTTCTCAGGCTTAAGCCCTTTTATGCCTTTACCCCCCTTAAGCCCGTGAGCCAAAAATAAAACTTTAGTTGGTTGAAATTCATTTGGTCCATCGTAACCAATAAGATATTTGTTGCAATTTTTGGGTGGGATCGCGGGGAACCAACCCGACAGAGATCTCTTTATTTCCTTCTTGTACATGGTACAGACTGAAACCCAGTCTTAATTACTTCAAACTGGAATTTGCACAATGATTTGATTTGGCTTCTAGCTAGCGCTGTTGGTCAATCACTCAATTAAAATTGGCTAATTTAGATCAACTCATAGTATAATCAAGGTTTAACTACATAGTTAGTCCTCAATTTTAAAATCATATTTCAAAATGGTCCCTATCATTTTAAATGTTGCATTTTGGTAATCAACATTTGCCACATGTTTCAAAATAGTCTATTTCCTTTGAAATGTTTTATTTTAGTTTTTAAATGTTTAAGTTTTGTGACAAAATTGTCCTCATGTTGTAAAATTTTCAATCCAACATTTCTGATTAAAACTTAAAAGTACAAGAATTAAAATGAAACATTTTAAATGATATGGATCATTTTAAAACATAGAACAAAGATTGAGAACAAAAATAAAACATTTGAAAGCATTTTGAAACATAGGCCAAAATTAAGGTCTGGATATATAATTAAACCTATAATCAAATAAAACATGTATGCAATAAAATTGATACTTTATCTTAAGTGTTTTTTTTTTTTTTTTTTTTGGTCTTAAACAAAGATATTTCATTGAAATCAAAAAATAGTACAGAATCTCGGAGAGAGGAATCCATATTACAACAAAAAAAGGAAAAAGAGAACACGTGTCTATTTGTATAATAAGAACTGATTCAATCAAACATTCCATGACAGAATTACAACATGTCAAATAGCAGAGATGCAAAACCTCACACACCTGATCATACTATGACACCTTATTTAACTAACCAACAAAAACCAATGCATATATGAAATTATAAATAATAAAAACTTCAATTACTTTTCATGCACGTCAATCTTCAACCTTCAATCTCCCACAGCTACATCAGCCATTATACAACAATGAAAGTTAAGAGAAAGCGGTCGTCATTCCGAGAGCTAGGCTAGTTGGATCCACAGTAATTTGGGTGCTGCTGGTAGTATCACCGCCATCATTGGCGACGTTGACACTGAGAGAAGTTTGGCCACCATTACTGGAATTAGTTTTACGCTTGCGTAAGGCATAAATGAATATAACAATGAGGAACAGAAGGTAAACTATTCGCACTGCAACTTCTGCAACTTCAAGTTGCAATAGCAAATTTTCCTCACTGTGTATATAAAAAGAAAATTGTATCAAAAGTAACCAGGGGAAAAAAAATGAATAAAAACCAAATATATAACTTCAGCTATTGTTAGTTGTTACCTGTTGAGAGGAGGAGGCAAGTATGAAAATGGCTTGGGAAGGGAACGTACCATTCTAATTATTTGAATTTGAGAGATGCTAATTAAACTTGAATTTATTGAGAGAAGCTAAACAATTCTGATAATGAGTACTAGCCTCTACTTGAATATATATAGAGAAACAAAGCGAGTGACGAAAGTTTACCAAATTAATTTTGGATTTGGGAAGGATCAACAGTTCGTAGGAGACAGGTGGTGGGTCCCCTACCACTGTTGCCAAATTACTTTTGGATTTAGGAAGGATCAACAGTTCGTAGGAGACAGGTGGTGGGTCCCCGACCACTGTTGCCAAATTACTTTTGGATTTAGGAAGGATCAACAGTTCGTAGGAGACAGGTGGTGGGTCCCCGACCACTGTTGCCAAATTACTTTTGGATTTAGGAAGGATCAACAGTTCGCAGGAGACAGGTGGTGGGTGGGACCCAAAAGTAAATATCAAAAGTAGGACACAAAAGTAAATATCAAAAGTAATTTACTGTTGATCCTTCCTAAATCCAAAAGTAATTTGGCAACGGTGGTCAGGGGGTGGGTCCTACCCACCAACTGTCTCCTACGAACTGTTGATCCTTCCTAAATCCAAAAGTAATTTGGCAACAGTGGTCGGGGACCCACCACCTGTCTCCTACGAACTGTTGATCCTTCCCAAATCCAAAATTAATTTGGGAAACTATGATGTGGGAAAGTTTCGCTCAGTCAAGGTTAGAAGTATTGACTACTCATTTTATTTTTACTAGTCATTTTGGTAGCTTTTATACAAAAGTGTTATATTTAATATAAAATAAAAAAAGGGATAAAGTGTTAATTATTTTACAAATTTAGAAATAGAATGTCATTTCTCTAAATTAAAGTATAACAAGTTTAATTTTCCTAAAAAACAAAACCAGTCAAATTTTTCCCAGGAGTCTGAGAGCACACCACACGTAAAAGATTAGGGGTATGTTTGGTGACTATTTTTTGTTTTCTGTTTTCTAAAACTTGTATTTAGGTGTTTTGAGAATTGTAATAAAAAATAATATTATAATAGATTTGAGAACAAAAAATTTGTTTGGCATGTGTTTTCCACATAGTTTCTAGTTTTGTTTTTATTAATTATTTTATTATTATTATTGCTTTTGTTTGCAATAAAGAAACAGTAATCACAGGCACCCATCACCACCGGAATCGACCAAAACCCCCCACCACCACCGAGAGCCACTCACAAACCCACCGGCAACACCTAAAAATCAAGCAGATCTGGCAAATTGAGAAAAAAAAAACCGAAAAAAAACTGGGTTGTGGAGATCGCGAATCAACCCAAACCCGCGACCCACCGCAAGCCCACGCCACGCCGCCCCACCGCGACCCGTGCAAACCCACCAAAAATTCTCGAAAACCCACTGCAAACAGCCACCGTGGAGATCGCGAAGAGAGAGGGAGTCTGTGCTCACCTCGCCTCGCGATTTCCGTTGCCATCACCGCCGCATAGCCTCACCTTTGTCGTTGCCGCTCAGCTCGCATCGCCTCGCCTCTGTCGTCACCGCCTCCATCATCATCGCCTCGCCGCACCTCACAGCGCCACGCCGCACGTCCCTCTTCGTCGTTTAAACAAAACGAAAAATAAAAAATTATTATTATATTAAATAATAATGTTGAGAACAGAAAACCAAAAATGAAAACATCTTTTTCGTGTTCTCATTTTAGCCAATTTGAGTATCATTAGCACAGTAAATGAATTGGGTTCAAAATACAGAACACAGCTGCCAAACAAAAAATATAACAATAGGTCCCGCAAAAAGTTGGATTCAAATACAAAAAACTGTATTTAAGTGTCGGAACCAAACATACTCTAAGACTACTTTGCATTTTTCTCACCCAAATTCTACATTGAATTTTGCTCAATCAAATTCTTCGCTGGGACCCATCTCTTAAAAGAAGTTCCGCGCTGCAAGTTGCTCAGACAAAGAAGTTTCTGCATTGCATTTTGCACTAAGCCGTGTTTTTCAACAAATAGCTCAGCCAAAGTTTTCAACAAATCTCTTCTACTAGAAGCTAATTTAGCTATTATTATAATGTTTCCTGATTGAATTTTATTTTATTTTATTTTTATTTTATGTAGTTTCCTGGTCATGTTGAGCATATATAGAAAGAGAGACACGAAATTCTTCATGCAAGCCTTTGGCCCAAATCTAATCAACAAATAGCTTAACCAATATTTTCGACAATTCTGAATAAACTCGCTATCCCCTTATTTTGAAAAAATGACACAACGTTCCTAAATTTGTAAAATTAACATTCTTTCCCCTTTTTCTTTTTCTTTTTTCTTGTTTATTGTTTAGTTTTTATTAATTTTTTTAACCAATGCCTAATTAATCAGAGTTAAAAAGAAAAATTATATTCCAATTATTTTAAATTTAAATGGAGAGATATTCCTTTAAAAATTGGGAAAATAGAGCGGAAGTGTTAATTATTTTGTAAATTTGAGAGCGAAGTGTCATTTCCCCAAAATAGGGTGTAGCGAGTCTAGTTTTCTCAAAAGAATGGTGTGTCAAGTGTAATTTACCCTTATTTTAAAAATTTTAGAGTTTTGACTTTTGAGTGTCTTTTATTAAAAATTTAAATTTTCAAAATGTTTCTTTCAATCTTAGAGTTTTTGGTATATTTTATTTAAATCTTAAAATGTCAAAATGTTACATTTATATCTTAAAGTTCTAAAAACATTTCATTTAAAAACCTTAAATTTTTTTTATCAATTATATATATTAACACCATTAAATATCATGTGAATAGTTTATTTAAATTAAATTTATTTCAAATTTTGAGGTTTAAATGAAACTTGCTAAAAATTATAAGATTTAAATAAAACTATCTGAAGTATTGCTCTTAGGTTAAGTGAAACATACCAAAACTCTAGATTTGAAAAGTAATTTATCCATTATTTTTAAAATTTTAAAGTTGTTAAGTGTTACTAACTAAGAGAAAGGATTCCCTCCTATTGAAAACCTCCAATTTCCTCCAATTTTTAGCTAGAATTGTAACACATGAAATTTATTTAATTTTATGTGGTTTTAATGAGTGTTTTAAGACTTTTGGATTTTTTTAAATGCCAAGTGTCTCTTATCTAGATAAAAATGGGAGGATATTGGAGGATTCAATGGGAGGGGATCCTCTCCCACTAAGTAAAACTTTCATAACGTTTTATTTAACCTCAAAGTTTTTAAAAAGGTTTCATTTAACCCTTATAAGTTATAACTTCATATAGTTTTATTTAATTCTTAAAATTTTGGACAAGTTTCATTTAAACCTCAAAGTTTGAAATAAATTCCATTAAAACCAATTTAGTTAGTCATGTGATGTTTAAGGATGTTAACAGAAAAAATGTAATAAAAATTTATATAAAACTTTTTAAGAAATTTTGAGATTTAAATAAAATATTTGAAAGTTTAGAATTTAAATAAAACATACCAAAATTATAAGATTCAAAAACTAATTTATCAAAAAAAAAAACTAATTTATCCAAATTCTTTTATATATATGGTCATTTTCCCGTAAGGAACCACAGCCGGCACAATAATCTAACAATTTTTTTACTTTCAATTTTTACATAAATCTGGCCATTTTCCGTATGGGCCTTACCTTTGGCACAAAATGCTAACAAAATTTCTTTTTAGATTTATTTGTTTATATAAATTTGACCATTTTCTATAGTGGCCTTCATCAAAGGTTACACAGGTTATCTCAAAAAAAAAAAAAAGGCTTACACAGGTTAAGTATTAACCACTCATTTTTTTTTTTTTTTTTTTTTTTTACCAACCAATGTGGGATTGTCTTATTTAATTAAGATGTAATTACATTTTTAGTCACCAAACTTTGTCCCATATATCAAAATGATCTCTAACTTTTCAAATGTTTTATTTTAGTTCCTAATATTTTATTTATGTTTCATTTTAGTTATGACAGATTGACGGTTAAGTAATGGATGGGAAAAAAAAAAAAAAAAAAAATCTAAAGTGGCAAACGAAAATAATAAAATCTGGGTCTTTCCTATCAACAATAACCTGTGTAACCTTTACCTGAAAACTATTTTCCATTTGTTCAAGTTGATGCTAAAGAACCCTACCCTTCTTCAATTCTTCCTCTGACTCATCCAATCTTCCTTCCCTTCTCAAAGCAAGAGCCTTATTTTTCAAACTTAGAAGCTCTTTTCTGAATTGTTAATCTACTCTTTGGTGCGAATTTGGGATCAATTCTTTCCTTGCATTAACATTTGAATCATCTACCGAGTTCACAAATTTATCAATAGATACAGAAGTTGAATGTTTTTGAATTACTGTGAGATTTTGTACTATAAAGTCATCATCTTGAGACTTGAAGCTTTCAAGGTCCCTCTCAAGTACCTTGGCCTTCTCATAGAGGCGGAGCCAAAAATTTAATCTAAAGTGGACACCTTTTGATCTCAAACTTTAACAAATATAATACAAAAAATGCCACAAACTGATATACATTTTGTATATAAACAAAGAATAACAAACCAGAAGTTCATTATAGTCTTTTACAATTGATTTCGATGTGTTTTCATATTTTGAAACTGTTGCATGATAACTTCATTATCAATACTGCGAAAAATGTCTATCTCTTTGTATACAATCAAGATATCATTCATCCATTGATCACTCATTCAACCACGCAATCGATTCTTCATAATTTTCATAGCTAAAACTTAAAAGTGTCTTTTTTACAGTGACAATCGCAACTAGTAAGGTTAATGCAAAACTCATCAATAAGTAAACTAATGGATGTACCACATTTTTTTAGTCTTAGCCATTTTTTGAGCAAGATCACAAATTCCTTTCATTTTTGAAAACTCAATACTAGAGCGTACATCAAAAATATAATTATCAAGCTGATAAAAAAGTATCATAAGCTCTGATGAAGAAAATTCTTACCATTTTCCCTCATTAATCAGAGTTGTTTCTTAGATATTCACAATATCTTGATCTTTTCTTTGTAATAGTTGTGATAATTTGATATAGATCTCATCAAATGAAGATTAAATACAAATCCAAAAGATTGCAATAAGTCCAAGAGAACTTTGTTTTTCCTCTTTGCTCTAAGTTTGTACCATCCTCTAAGATTATATCAAACACTTCAATTATGGATGAAAACATATCAATCAAGCTAATGAGAGTATTATAATGTGTACTCCAACATGTATCATAGTCATATAGGTTACAACTACTTCAAAAGAGATAACTTTTAGCACCTGAATAAACCCATAATTCAGATGTGAAAACTTCCGAAAATCCAACGAATGAAAGAATCGGAACCTAGAAAATATTGAAGCAAAACAAAAAAAATGTATGACTACAAAATAGAGAAATATAAGAAAAAAAAGATGGTTTACCCTCCAAAGAATAATCCATGGCTATAGTTATCGAAAATATGCCAGTCGGTTTCAAATATTATAGTGACATGATCCACAGGAAAGAAGCCCATTGTTGCACAATACTCAGGAGACCTATTGGCAATAATGGCAAGGTTTGCTAATGACAATTCACTCATGTTGCATAAAAGAGTAAAGACCAACATCTACTGTTAAATAGATTGGAAAAACATGCAATAATGACTACCAAAACTGTGAAAATAAAAGCTGAACATAATTTAATCAATAAGTGTACTATAGAACTCCAAAAACTTGCCAACATCTCCATGCTCTCTTAGAAAGAAAAAAGAAAGCCAAGGATTCTATGGATAATATATGCAAATATGTGTGTTTGTGTTCATGAATTATTATTTCGATATAGGCAGCGGTAAAAAATCAAAACATGTTAAACTTTAGTTAAATCTCATCTGCAAAAAACACAATTAACTGATTTAACCAAAAATATAGCACCTATCTACCAGTTCGAAATGCCCAAAATCCATTTTACAATTTCAATTTGCAACATTCTCAAACCCTAATAATAAAATTGAACTGATTTAACCAACAAAAATTGGGCTTTTTTAGAGAGGGTGAAGAAATTTACCATTCATGGCGGTCTTTACCCCCATCGGATTGAGATCTCATGGCCATGGGTGGCAGAAGTAATCGAAGACAAATATGTCAATAGTGGCAAGACCTTGGGTTAAGGGAGGTTGCCTACTGGGAGAAGGATGGAGAGCAATCGATGATGCGACTGGGTTCGGTTGAACTGAAGTCGTGCTTATCTCGTTGCTCCATGGTGATCGCAATTTTGCGGTATGGGTGTGGAAGGGTTTGTAAAGTGTGAAGAGTGAATACTGAGAGGATTTGTCGAGAACGTGGTGAGGTTTTTTTCTTTTCTACTAAAGAACTAAAAAATCTATAATGAGATATAAAATTGTGAGAGTTAAAAAGATAAGAGCATTCTCATCCGCTCATGTAAAATTTATCTATTATACATCTCCAAAAAGTCACTTTTTCTATTTTACCTATTAACTTTACAATACACCCCACCTCTCATTTTCTATTTTACACTATATCCTATTAAAATATTATAAAACAATCCTTTATTATTATAATTTTTTCCCATACACCTCAAACACCAGCAAATTCACCAACAACCACCACACCCATGCCGGCAACCCACGCCCCAAGTCGATGGCCCACGCCGGCAAACTTCAAAACCCCGACAATCACAACAACCACCACAAATCAAACACAAATCTTCAACCATACTCACAAATCAACCATAAATCTTCAACACATACTCACAAATCAACCACAAATCTTCAACCCATACCAGCAAATCAAACACAAATGAATTTAACTCCGAATCACCCATTTCCATGAGCTTGTCATACCCAAGAATCAAATAGAAAAACACCAACTCCATAACCTTTTCATACCCACAAATCAGATAAAGAAACCCTCAAATCCATAACATTTTCATACCCATAAATCAAAAAAAAAAAAAAATCAAGATGTTGACCCACGGCCATGGTAGCTCAGATGCACCTCAGCCATACCCACGGCCATGGAAGCTCAGATGCATAACCACAATGTCGTTACTCGTGCATGTGTGAGTGAGAGAAAGAGAGCTCGAGACTGGCAACTCAACCCCAACCACCAAACCCACGCCAGCAACATAAAACCAAACTACCAAACCCACACCGGCAACCCAACCCCAACCACCAAACCCATATCTGCAACAAAAACCCAACACCTCCGAGAAAACTTTCCGATGATGCCATAGGACAAACGAAGAAGACACTGAAAGAGAAATTTTGATGAGGAAGAGATGGGAGAGAAAGATTCTGAGAGAGTAGAGAGGAGAGAGGAGAGAGAGAAGGAATAAAAAATGAAAAGAATGTTTTACCTCTTGTGAACAGTACTCGGTATTGTTACCAAGTACTGTAGCAATTTGTATTTTTTTTAGCTAAAGTAAAGGACCGGATACAGGGGCGGAGCCAGAAAAAAAATTTAGGGTGGGCTAACTGCAAAAAAAAAATTCTTGACTAGGCTAATTAGGTAATTTTATTTTTATAAAAAAAAATATAAGTAAAAAAAAAAGAAAAAAGCAAAACCTTGACTGGGCTATAGCCCAGCCAAGGCTTGCCTTGGCTACGCCCCTGACCGGATAGGAGCCCTTTTTGTGTGATTTTTTACTACAGTAACAGCTAAAATAACTAAATAGTTAGTTTAGCTCACGGGATGGGAATGCTCTAATGTGTCAAAATTCTATGAAGTCAACAAAACAAAAAATAAAAAAAGTTTTGGTTTTACATTATAGTATAGATAAATAATATATTTTAAAGTTTTTAAGAATCTTTCAAAGTTTCAATCCACTCCTCTAAATAATTCTTAAAATAAATAAATAAATATATATATGTATTGCCCGTGAGGTGAACTCGATCTTTTACGCAAGTCGCCCAACCTTTTTGTATCAAGCTATTTTGTGGTATATGCAAAGGGTGGATCGGTGGTTCAACTTTGAGACACACTAATCGTAGTGTGGTCTCGTTTGTAGTGTGCGTTACTTAAAAGTTAAAACAAGAACCAGCCTTTTAAAAAGTCGATAAAATTGTCAAAGAGAGCCCCTCATCATGCGAGATTTGAGGTGCCAATTTTGTTCCGAGCCAGTCTAATTTTTTGGCCCAAAATCTTGCAGTTTGGACTGCCCTTTGTAATGGCTGAGATGGCTTTGGCCCTTGGGCTTTTTGTTTATTTATTGTTTTATAACTCATTTTTAAGGGAAAAAATAAAAATAATAAACCAAAGGTAAAAATTTTATGTCCTTGGCCCAGTTTGCAAAATCCCTGGATTAACTCCCCTAGGTCCAATCATTCACAAAAATTTATTTCAATTTTCAAACTTAAGCCCTTTTATGCCTTTACCCGTTCGGCCTGTGAGCCGAAAATAGAACTTGAGTTGGTTGCAGAATATTCATCTGGACCGTTTACCAAAAAGATATTTCCTGCAACTTTAACAGTCTCTCTCTCCATTTTCCAGATGTGCACAGTAGATGCATTTAGACTCAGACAAAGCCTGTCTTAATATTCATTACTGGTCTGTTTGAATAGGGTGGATTTGGACTCATAGATTTGGATTTGAGGGTCTAAATCTAAATTCTTTGTTTGGATGACTTAAAACTTTTAGGATTTGGATTTGGGCCAAATCCATGGATTTCAAATGACTTCTTAGGGTAGGAATTTCACAAATCCTCCTATTAGATGCTAACACTCAAAATAAATAAAATATCATTAAAACCTCTAAAATACATTTAAAGGCTCTAAAATGATTAAAATGCCCACAAAATACCAAATGACAAAAAAAAAACCTTCTAAAAGACCAAAATAACCCAAAAATCTCCAAAATGACCAAAATACCCACAAAACTACCAACATGATAAAAAAAAAATACTCATGGCCAATACCCTAAAATGACCGAAATAAACTCAAAAAATAAAAAATGACCAAAATAATCCCCAAAATACACTCAGAACACCTAAAATAACCAAAATACATACGGAACTCCTAAAATGATAAAAATAACACCGAAAACTCCAAAATGACCAAAATAACCTTAGAAACACCATAATGACTAAAATAATACTGAACTCCTAAAATGACCAAAATAACCTCGAAAACTCCAATATGACCAATATAACCCCAAAAACACCATAATGACCAAAATAACCTTAAAACTCCAAAATGACCAAAATAACTCTGAAAACTCCAAAATAACCAAAATAACATCGAACTCCTAAAATAACTAAGATAACCCTGAAAACTCTAATATGACTAAATTAACCCCAGAAAACACCATAATGACTAAAATACACTCAAAACTCTTAAAACAACCAAAATATCAACAAACCGCCAAAATAACCTTGAAAACTCCAATGTGACCAAAATTACCCAAGAAACACCATAATGACCAACATGCACACAAAACTCCTAAAATGACAAAAATAACCTCGAAAACTCCAAAATGAACAAAATAACCCCGAAACACAATAATGACCAAAATAATCCTAAAACACAAATATGACCAAAATAACACCGAACCCATAAAATGACCAAAATAACCCCAAAAATTGAAATATGACCAAAATAACCCTATTAACACCATAATGACCAAAATAACCCCGAAAACTCCAAAATGACCAAAATAATATCAAAACCCTATAATGAACAAGATAACCCTAAAAACTCCAATATAACCAAATTAACCCCAGAAACACCATAATTACCAAAATACACTCGGAACCCCTCAAATGACCAAATAACTCCTGAAAACTACAAAATGACCTCGGAAACACCATAATGACCAAAATAACATTGAACCCCTAAAATGACAAAAATAACCCCCAAAACTCCAAGATGACCAAAATAACACCGGAAATACCATAATGACCAAAATAAACCCGAAACACTCTAATGACCAAAATACACTAAAAAACCCTAAAATAACCCAAATAACCCGGAAAATTCTAGAATTACCAAAATAATCCTAGAAACACTATCATAACCAAAATACACTACGAATCTCTAAAATAACCAAGATAACCCCAAAAGCTCCAATATGATCAAAATAATCCCGAAAACTCCATAATGACCAAATACACTTGGAACCCTTAAAATGACCAAAATAACCTTGAAAACTCCAATATATGGTTTTGGTCTTTTTTTTTTTTTTTGGTGATTTTAGAGGTATTTTGATCATTTTAGAGGTTTAAGGGGTATTTTGGTTGTTTTAGAGTTTTCCTGTTTATTTTTGTGATTTTAGGGGTATTTTGTTTTTTTTCACGGTATTATGATTATTTTTTAGGTTTTGGGGTTATTTTGGCCATTTTGAAGATTTTAGGGGAATTCTGATCATTTTAGAGGTTTCAAGGATATTTTGATCATTTTAGAGGTTTTGAGGTTATTTTGGTCATTTTGATGATTTTATGTTTTGGGTCAATTTTATGTATTTTGGTTATTTTAGAGGTATTTTGATCATTTTAGTGGTTTAGAGGGTATTTTGGTTGTTTTAGAGTTTTGCAGGGTTATTTTGGTGATTTTAGGGGTATTTTGGTCTTTTCGAGGTATTATGATCATTTTTTTAGGTTTTGGGGTTGTTTTGGCCATTTTGAAGATTTTTGGGGTATTCTAGTCATTTTAGAGCTTTCGAGAATATTTTGATCATTTTAGAGGTTTTTGGGTTATTTTGGTCATTTTGATGATTTTATGTTGTGGGTCAATTTTAGGTATTTTCATAATTTTAGAGGTATTTTGATCATTTTAGTGGTTTAGGGGGTATTTTGGTTGTTTTAGAGGTTTTGGGGTTATTTAATGATTTTAGGGGTAATTTGGTTATTTTGGTGTTTGATGGGCATTTTGGCCATTTTTTACTTTTCAGGATTGTTTTGACTATCTTGGTGATTTTAGGGGTATTTTGGTCATTTTACAGGTTTTTGGGGATTTTTTTTTTTTTGTCATTTTAGAAGTTTCGTGGTTATTTTGATCATTTTGGTGATTTTATATATTTGGTCAATTTATAGGTATTTTGGTGATTTTAGAGGCATTTTGATCAAAAAAATAAGTTTAGGGGGGTATTTTGGTTGTTTTAGAGGTTTTAATATTATTTTGATGATTTTAGGGATATTTTGGTCATCTTGGTGTTTTTGGGGGTATTTTGGTCATTTTTTACTTTTCGGGTTGTTTTGAGGATTTTAGTGATTTTAGGGGTATTTTGGTCATTTTAGAGGTTTTGGAGATTTTTTTTATTTATTTTAGAGGTTTTGGGGTTATTTTGGTCATTTTGGTGATTTTATGTATTTTAGTCAATTTATGGGTTTCAAAATTCTAAATTTCAAATCCTCCCTTATATAAATGGATCCAAACAAGAAATTTTAAAATCAATGGATTTGAAATCAAGGCATTTCAAATTTATTGATTTAAAATCCAAATCCAAATCTAAATTCAAGTATCCAAACGCAACCTACTGGAATTTACATAAGGATTTGATTTGGCTTCTGCTTGATGGTCAATCACTCAATTAGAGATGGCAATTTAGATCAACTCATAGTCTCAGTATAATCAAATAAAACACGTACCGTGTACCCAATAAAATTGATACTTTATTTTTTGTCACAGTACTCCTGAAAATGTCTGCACATATATAGATGATAGAATTACAACACATGCATTTCAACAAAAACCAAGCATGGAATTCTAAATAATTCTTTGTAACAACTAACAACCTTTACTTTTCATGCATGAACGTAATTTAATTTCATCCAGAGGTACAAGCTCCTTTTAGACAATATATATGTTGGTAATTTCCAGACTGAGAGGCTAAGACAAAGCTGCCGTCATATTCAAACCTAGGCTAGTTTGTGTCACAGCAATGCCGATTTCGCCACTGCTGGTATCACCGTCATCACCGGTGACGTTGAAGCTAACAGGCCTTTGGCCACCCCTGCTTGAATTAGTCTTGCGCTTCGTAGTAGTGCATAAATTAGTATAACAATGAGGATCATAAGGTAAACTGGAGGGGTGGTATTCTATTCGGAAATAATAACTAGAAGAGTTGACGACATCTGTTCGGTTGTGACCGAATAGGTTTGTTTCCGTACAGGTTGTTCGGGTCCTTCTATATTTACTACGAGAAATCCAAACAACACGATAATATGCGTGGAGATATTCCTATAATGATTGTATTTAATGCTAAAGTAAAATATCAAGCCAGTGTCAGGAGTATTAAATGTAAACCAAATATCACATTAAATGTACAGGATCATTACAAGTTAAGTGGGGGATAAACGAGGCAAATGAGCTGTAATCAAGGAGCATTAATGATGCTCAGATAAAGAAAGAAGGAGGAAGACAGGAGAAAGGAGTAAAATATCTTTAGTAATAAGAAAAAGGTATAAATAGAAGAGGAAGGTAATGTAAAAGGGGTTCCTAAAAATACAACAAGAATTACGAGTGAAATACACAGAGATATAATTGCTTACCATATTAAGTTATCTTTATTATGGGATTATTAACAAAATCATCGGAGGTTCTTAGGTTGGTCCCTACGGGGCTGGCCAAGTCTTTCTGAGGATCTTTGTCATTGTCTCTATATAGGGTTGGATCATCTCAAGATTATTCGGACTTCAATCCAGATTGTTCGTGAACCGTTTCAACCTGTTCGGATATCCTTATATTCAGTTCGGGCGTGTTCGGATTTGATTGTGGAGTAAGCCTTGACAGAATTGACCAGCCTTTCCTTTATCATTTACAAAAAACCCACTTACAATTGGCGCCGTCTGTGGGAAGGCTCTTTAATACTGCTCGGTCCAATCCGCTTCATCGATCATGCCACGCTCAGTCCCAAGGCCCTCCAGGCCCGCAGAATCTCCAACCCGACAGGCTTCGGGGCCATCACGACGTCAGCTGGAAATTCTTGAACGACCCAGACCCGCGGAATCACAAGTAGGACAGGCTCCAACACCATCACGTCCTAGAACCTCAACGGAGTCATCTTACAAGCCCTCTGAACATACTCGGGTTGTTGTCTCAGTTACACCCTCCTCCAAACATACCGTACTTCATAGGCATATGGATGATCAACGAACAGAAGGGCGGGGGGAAGGCTCTGTAGAGGTAACACCACCTCGAGTCCAGAGATCATTAATACAGTCATCTTCTGTAGAATCTCGAGCAGATGATAGTGAAAGAGTGATCGCAAGCACTCCGCCAGGAGGTCGATGCTCTGAAGAAAGCAGCTCAGGACATGTCCACAGCAAAAGATAGGCCGAGGAAAAATTTCCATAAAGAGTGAACAAGGAGATTCTGGGAGCGTCTCGTAGTGCACACCATGAAGGTTGGGCAGAAAGTCCTTCGGTAAAAGAGAAAGCTATTAGTTCGGCAGAAACTTCCGTTACTCTTCGGGAGATGAGAAGAAAAGATGGCCGATTAGATAAAAAGGTGGGTGAACCTCGTAATAAAAGTTCTTTACCTCCAACTGTGCCGAAGAAGAAGGTGAGGCGTGGGGAGCAAGGAGCAGTCTGGAAAGCCTTAGACTTAATATCATCCTCTCCATTTACTGATGCAATAGAGTCTGCTGAATTACCAGAGAGGTTCACTGCACCTCGTCTTGAAACTTATAATGGCCGAACAGACCCTGTCGCCCATATAGATCATTATCACCATAGGATGGCCTTATGGCGTTACAAAGATCCCTTGATGTGCCAGAATATTCCCTTCTAGTTTGGGAGAGGTGGCGCTCCGATGGTTTAATCAGCTTGAGCGAGGTTCAATCGGGTCTTGGAGTCAAGATGGCCGAAGTATTCGTGGGAAGGTTCATAACGAATAGTCGAAGATCCAGAGGCTTGGATACACTTATGGTAATCAGACTGGGTACAAATGAATCACTCAAGGACTATTCGGCAAGATTTTGGGAAACTTATAATGACATCGATGCATGTGCAGAGGATACAGCCCTCCAAGCTTTCAAGTTAGGCTTGCCTCCTAGTACAGGACTACGTCAATCCTTGACTAAGCGTCCTCCCACGACTCTTAAGAAGCTAATGGACCGTGTGGAGCGGTTTGTCAGAGTAGAAGAAGACGGGGGTAATACTAATGCAGTGGTTTCAGAGGTCCCTGTATCACCACCTATCTCTAGACCTCAAGCCCGAACAACTCAAACTCCTAAGGCACGTTCGGCACCGACCAGCTATGCCGCGCCCTCATATAAAGCATTTCAAACGGTTTTTAAGGAGCCTATTCATCGCCTGTTGGAGAAAATTAAGGGGAAGCCTTTCTTTGTATGGCCTTCTAAGCTGGTTGGAGATCCGGAAGTTCGGAATCAGAATCTTTATTGTTTCTACCATCATGACAAGGGACATGTGACCGAGAACTGCCATAAATACAAAGCCCTTTTGGAGCAGTAGGTGACGGCCGGACATCTTTCTGATTATGTTGACTCCACTCCCACTGGGAGTAAGGCCCGAGGAACTGGTACCAATCGTTCGGGGACACAGGGGCCTGCCCCGGCCGGCGTCATTCATGTCATTCACAATCCTGTGTGTACTTCTGTTCTGCCAACATCTTTTCGGTCAGATATGCAGAAAGCGTCACATCTCAGACGGAGTTATGGAATTGTGGATTATGCCCATCTCGTCTCGACATCCTGTTCAGGGGCTCCCATTTCCTCCACGCATCAAGTCGTCTCATTCTCGGATGAAGACTTGGGGGATGTTCAGATGCCCCATAACGATCCCCTCGTCATAACTCTTAAATTTGGGGATTATGATGTTCAAAGTGTCCTTGTTGATCAGGGTAGCTTTGCCGAGATAATGTACAAGGGCCTTTATGAGAAGTTGGGCCTAAAAGAGGCGGACTTGGCGAACTTCACCACGCCTGTGTTCGGCTTCACGGGTGAGTCAACGGTTCCAATGGGAAAAACAACACTTCCCGTACTGGCTGGGCCGATCAGTTTGCAAACAGAATTTATAGTGATTCGTGGCTCCTCTCCATATAATGCAATCGTGGGAAGAGACTGGCTGCACCGAATGAAAGCTGTTCCATCAACTTTGCACCAGAAACTGCGGTTCCCTACTGAAGAAGGAGTCATGGAAGTAAACGGTGATCAGGTGACAGCAAAGCAATGTGTCTTAGCTGCTGTAGCTCAAAAGAGTCCGGAGGACGAACATCCCACCGAGGCTTCATGACAATTACAGGCACCTGCTGCCGTGACAGAGAAGCTTGCGGCAGAGAAAGATCCCGAGAAGGTATATTTTGATCCCTCTGAACCTGAATTTTATTTCTTAATAGGGACAAATTTATCCGTGGATGATAAACAAGGGTTGGTTACCCTCCTTATGGGATTTCGAGATGTTTTTGCATGGTCAGTCTATGAAGCTCCTGGGGTGAGCCCAGATCTTGCCTGTCATTCACTGAACATATCCGTTGAGGCAAAACCAGTAAGTCAAAAGCGTCGGAAGCTGGCACCCGAGCGGGCTGAGATAGTTGCAAAGGAAGTAGAGAGGTTGCTGGAGGCCAATGCCATTCGGTCAGTGCAATACCCTACTTGGCTTTCTAATACTGTAGTGGTCAAGAAAAAGAATGGGAAATGGAGGGTATGTGTTGATTTTACTAATCTGAATCGAGCTTGTCCGAAGGATCCATTCCCCCTTCCAAGAATAGACCAGTTGGTAGATTCGGCTTCGGGGCATGAAAGGATGAGTTTCCTAGATGCCTTCCAGGGTTATCATCAAATTCCCATGGCCTATTCAGACCAAGAAAAGACAGCCTTCATTACTCCTAAAGGAGTCTATTGTTATAGGGTAATGCCCTTTGGTTTGAAGAATGCAGGAGCAACATACCAGAGGATGGTGACCAGTATGTTCGGACATGTGATTGGGAAAACTGTGGAAGCATACATAGATGATATGCTGATAAAGAGTAAGAGGAAGACAAGTCATGTAGAAGACCTGAGAGAGGTTCTTGAAATTCTCCGAGCTACTAAGTTACGACTTAATGCCACAAAGTGTCTGTTCGGCGTTAGCTCGGGAAAATTTTTGGGCCACATGATCAGTTATAATGGGGTGGAGGCTAATCCGGATCAAATATCAGCTTTGTTGAATCTTCAGCCTCCCAAGGACGCCAAGCAGGTCCAACGCTTGACGGGGATGATTGCAGCATTGGGTCGGTTTATTTCTCGTTCGGCTGATAGGTGCCGTCCGTTCTTTCAGCTTTTGGGAAAGAAGAGGAAGTTTTTGTGGGACCAGGATTGTTCGGCTGCATTTGAAGGAATAAAAGCCTATCTTTCCTCACCCCCATGCCTCTCAATACCCTGTTCGGGAGAGCCTCTCTTTCTCTATCTAGCTGTTTCCGAACATGCGGTGAGTGCCGTTCTGGTACGGGAAACCAATGAAGGCCAGAGGCCAGTCTTTTTCGTGAGCAAAACCATGGACGAAACAGAGTCCAGGTATTTGCCTCTTGAGAAAGCTGCTTTGGCGTTGATTCAGGCTGCCAAAAAGCTCCCTCATTATTTCCAGGCCAGTACTGTTACTGTTCTCACTGATCTCCCGTTAAAGATGTTAATGCATAGTTCGGATTTTTCCGGACGGATCACTAGGTGGGGAGTGCATCTGGGATCCTTGGGAGTTGAATATAAACCCCGAACATCTATAAAGGGGCAAGTCCTAGCTAATTTTGTGGCCGAATTCCAGGGAAAGAGAGAAAGTTCAGAGCCGACCTACATTCTGAGTCCATGTGCCATTGGGGATTCATCCGAATGGAAATTATTTGTAGACGGAGCTTCCAATATGAAAGGGGCTGGGGCAGGTGCTGTGTTAGTCTCCCCCGAGGGACTTATCTTAGAACAGGCCGTGAGATTGGGTTTTTTGGCCTCGAAAAACGAAGCTGAATACAAGGCTTTACTTATTGGTCTCAGAAGTGCACTTCGGTTGGGTGCGGATCGATTACAAGTTTTCTGTGATTCTCAATTGGTGGTAAATCATATCTCAGGGGAATATTCAGCTCGGGATGAACGGATGATGACTTATCTCTCCATCACCAAATCTTTGCTTTCAAAATTTGATTCTGTGCAGGTAGAGCAGGTCAGAAGAGAATATAATTCTCATGCAGATATATTGGCTAAACTAGCAACGGCCCTAGAATCAGATTTGCATCGAATAGTGACGGTGGAGGTTTTGAATGCCCCAAGTACCCTGATTGATACAGTGGATAGAGTTTGTGGCATAAGCACGGAAGCAAGCTAGATGGACCCCCTAATAGCTTATCTTCGGGACAATTGCTTACCCCAAGATCCCAAAGCAGCCAATGTTATCAAAAGAAAAGCTTCAAGGTATTGGCTATCCAAAGAGGGGAATCTCTATAAACGTTCATTTTCAGGACCGTACTTGTTGTGTGTACATCCTAACTTGGTGGATGATCTACTCTTTGAGATCCATGAAGGAATTTGTGGAAGTCATACTGGGGGTAGGTCCTTGGCACACCGAGCAATGTCTCAGGGTTATTGGTGGCCCTTCATGCAAAGTGATGCTGTTCGGTATGTTAGGAAGTGCGATAAATGTCAGAGATTCGCTCCGAAGATTCATCAGCCTGCTCGGGAACTTAATCCGTTATCCAGCCCTTGGCCTTTTGCTCAGTGGGGTTTGGACATTGTGGGTCCTCTCCCTCGGGCACCAGGAAACAAGAAATTTCTGATTGTGGCAACAGATTATTTCACCAAGTGGGTAGAGGCCGAACCACTTTCTCACATCCGGGAAGTGGATACTAAACGATTTTTGTGGAAGAACATCATTACAGGATTTGGTATACCTTGGGCGGTTATCTCTGATAATGGTACACAGTTCGAGGGAAAGCTTTTTAAGGGCTTCTGTTCGGAACTTGGCATCAGGAATTTCTTCTCCTCACCGGGATATCCCCAATCTAATGGTCAAGCTGAGGTTTCAAATAAGGTAATTCTGGATGGTATAAAGAAAAGATTAGAAGAGGCTAAAGGCAGATGGGTTGAAGAGCTACCAAGTGTCATGTGGACTCACAGGACCACAAAGAGAAGATCAACTGGAGAAACTCCGTTTGCATTAGCATATGGTGTGGAAGCTGTGATTCCACTTGAAGTCGGTTTGCCGACCACTCGTACCACGGAGTTTGACGTGGAAGAAAATGAGTCTAGTCTTCGGATGGATTTAAACCTCGTGGAAGAAAGAAGGGATATGGCAACGATAAAATTGACTTCGTATCAGCATCAGATGAAAAGAGGATATGATAAGAATATTCGGCCCAGAAGTTTCCAGGTTGGAGATTTGGTGCTCCGAAAAGTAGTGGCAAATACTAGAAATCCGAATGACGGAAAGCTTGGACCGAATTGGGAGGGCCCGTACAGAGTAACGTCGTTCGCCGGAGTAGGAGCGTATAGGTTGACAGATTTGGATGGAAAGTCGGTCCTTAGACCATGGAATATATGTAATCTGAAGAAGTATTTTTACTAAGTTGAAATTTTGTCAGAGCAAAGAAGTATGTTGTTGGTGCCACTTCTGAACAGATTATTATTCGGATCCACTTATCACTTCTCCGGGAGTGTCATAAGTTGAGAATATCTATTCGGATCCACTTATCACTTCTTCGGGAGTGTCATAAGTAAACAAGTCCCTATTCGGATCCACTTATCACTTCTCCGGGAGTGTCATAAGTTGAGAATATCTATTCGGATCCACTTATCACTTCTTCGGGAGTGTCATAAGTAAACAAGTCCCTATTCGGATCCACTTACACATGTCTCCATACATTGAAGTCTTGCGATCTTCTTATACGGATCCTTTGGGGTGCGAGCGATATCACTTAAGATATACCAAAGGTGCCCTTATTGTTCGGTATCTTTCACCTATCACTTTCTCGGAGTTCATAAGTCTGAGAATCCTAGCTATTCGGGTAATCCACTGAGTCGACTTCTTCGGAGTAGTCATAAGGCTAACAGTTCCCGAGTATCGCCTCGCCGCCATCCCAACTTCATCCACTTCTGCCAGGGATGTCGATCACCAGTTGAGAATGTTACGTGATGAATAAACCACCCTCCTTAGCACGTCATCGAGAGGTTGTATTTAAAGCTATAACACAAGCTCTAGGTACGGATGCCCACACTTATCATCCATCTGCCATCACACGAGCACGTGTCATCAAGCTATTGAATCTAACCTATGGTCCGGGGGGCCCATAGCATTATCAATCTCTAGGGAGTGCTCAAGAAAGAACCGCCATCCCTGTATATGCTCAGACGTGCACCATTCCAATACGGCCGATTTCGTCGCGAACAGAGCGAGGGACGACCCTGTAGGGAGACCGGGCGGCTGGAAATCCCAATCAGCAAAGATTGCGGAAGTATCCCAGACCATCTCATAAATCAATGGCTATAGGTTGAGCTCGCAATTGGTTTGTTAAGGTAATTAGAAATTCAACAGCCGAAACCGAACTCTATGCTTACCGATTCCAAAGCGAATATCTCACAGACAAACAGCCTAGACATTGCGAGGATGTGTATACTGAGACAGCCTCATGATTAGGCTAGGTTTTTGAGATAAGGCCTCCTACCCATCCCCAAGAGCTTACTATCTGTAGCGTATGGAATCGATGCATGTTCTATACGTCTAAAGCAAACCAAGTGCACAACTGAAGAGTGAAAGCGAAAAATGCATATCTAATAGATTAATTGACCGCTACTTACAAAGGTCTGAAATTAACGCAATGAGAAAATCTAGCAGGCAAGCTTCGAACCTCGTCCGGGTAATGTAAAAAGGGAAGATACAAGGATAATTGAATAGAACGTTACACCTGAAAAGTTATGATGTCTCCCAATTCCAAATATACACAAAAAGGAATAGGTACCACGCGTTCCCCGATAAGCGGAGGAAGCTGTTTTTGCGCGATCGTCGCAGCGTCTGTTTCGGGACGTCACAATCAACCACGCTGGCAAACCCGTGATGGTTCAATTCCTGACCATACACTCCTTGCACTGCGTCCTTTTCTTCTTCTTTTTCTCCATCTCTTCTCTCTTCTCTTTTCTTTTCTTTTCTTCTTCTCCTTCTTTTCCACTCTTCTCTTTCTCTTTTCTTCTCTCTCTTTCTTCTTCTTCTCCTTCCTTTCAATTCCCACTCTTCTCTTTCTCCTGTCATCTAGATACCTTCTCTAAGTCCTGCACTGGGCTAGGGGAGGGCGGAGTAGTGTGGGTTCGAGGAGACTAGATCATTATGTTCTCAGGATGGTCTGCTCGCGCATTTGCTCAGAGCTGGACTCTGCCACCGCAGTGGGTTCGCAGATCCACTATTTAGGACCAGTGTCCTAAACATGATGCCTGGCAAACTCTCGTCGGCAACACTTTTGCGCACCTACCTCTCCGCCCTGACAATTTTCAGTTCGGTTTCCTTAATTTGCTTGGACAAATCCCTCGGGTTATCCACTGCAACCTTCTGTCACAAAGGCCTACGGATCGTGCCACGCGGATCCGATGACTCCAGTTCCATAGCAAAAAGCCGTTGAACGCCAGCAGCTGTCTCCTAGATTGTGTCCCCCCCAGTTCCCCAAGAATGTTTTTGCCCTTGCGACCACGCGCCAAACCGCCGGTCATCCCATCCACGCAGCTCCACTGCGTAATACTTCGTCGACTGCACGTTTCGCGGGATCGAACCTTGGTCTAACGGAACAAGTTCAACTAGCCTTCCCTTGATCTTCCGGGCCCCAAGATCGACCACATGGACCCTTGCCTCGCATCTTCCCGTCACGAGCTAAGTCATCCGGACACCAAAGTGTGTATACATACGTCTCAACTCTGCGGCCCAGACCAGACACCACAGTGGTTGGCCCGGACTTCTTGCCACATAATGTTGCTTTTCTCACCCTCGTCTGTTCCCCCAATGATATCTTGGAACGAAGATATGCGAGGGACGGCCCTGGCGAGCCCGGCGTTAGGGAATAACGTACGCGCACTATCACTTGATCGTGCAGGCTTTCAGCAAGCGTTCATCCAACTTAATCTCACCTCTTCTTCAAAACTAAACACGCTCGAAGTCAATACGGCAATAAGCGCACAATACACCGGAAAAGAAATTACACCTACAGATATTTAATCTTTCTTAGTCAGACGAAGAGATATACGATGGAGCATCAGGACTTTTTGTTAAAGAGAGGTGTACGAGATCCAGACATTCATTCGCCTTTACTTCATTAAATGTCTTAGCACATTTCTGGAGAGCTCATCTTCGAGAACAGATATCTATAATGTCCGCAGATAACTTCCGCGCCAGGCGATCATACACGAACCAAAATTCGCAGAACATAACCTCTCTGCGCTGTGAGGGTTAAGCTTTAGCTTTTATTGGTGTTTCATCTGCTGACAGTATGTAGACAACTGGCTGGATCTTCCAATAGAAATAGACACAAAAGTAGAGTACAGACCTTAGAGATGCACTCTGTATCAACCCACCAGAGAAGAAACGGCTATGTAAGTAAACGGATGAAGAAAGAAATGTAGGAAGCTGAGGAGATAACCAAATAGATGTCTCTACTTAGAAAATCAGTATATGAAATCACTCTCGAACAGATCTTCGCGAGTAGCAAAGCATCGATCACACAATATTCATGATTACTTGCGGTAAAGTAACGCCAGAAGTCGGGCGAAAGTGCCAGCCATGATTCTTCCTCATGTCTTTCGCGCGAGCACTATCGACGCACGCGAAAGCTAGGTGCAACAGCGCACTAAGAAACTTCGTCTCAAGAACATGGTACAACGTAGTTCCAGTAGTTCTGTGTTCCGCAGAAGCGCACGTACAACGAGACCGGAAATAAGAGTGTGTCTTGTCCACGAAACAATGGAGGGATAGAGGTCCCGTACGCCCAGGCGTTGCACTCGAGCCGATGGGCCTCCCCGCCTACTAAGGATGGTCGCGGAGGTCACGTACCCTTCCCTCTTTATCTTGGCGAAGGTCTCCTAATTCTGCTCACCCTGTCCTCGCGGCATCTTCGTGTGTGCATTCCCGCTACATAGTTCGGCAGGATCCCCTTTACACATCTCCGCTTTTCCCCACCCTTCCTCCTGATCTTTCAAGTGCCGGGACTCTTCGTCGCAAGTGCTGTTTCCCTGCATTGGCTAGACAGAATGTGGACACAACGTCAGTGCACGTTTGGCAACCCAGCGACCGTAACCTCTACCAGTGCGATGCGTACCCCCCTTGCTCTGTGTGCAGGGGTTCCCTGATTTACTCCTCGTTCTACTTACCGACATTTATGTCCCTCCCATGTTGGACCCTCGCTTGTATCCTGTGAAGTCCTCGAGGTGACAAGTATTCTGTTGAGAGGATGAGATAGTATAGAATCCGGAGCACGTTTTGTTGCAAATTTAGACGTGAGACAATAAAGGGCTGTATGATTACCGTTAGTCGACCTGAGAGACGGTGTACGGCAATAATACTCCGTTGGAGAATCGAACGGAAAGGTCTTCACAGTGCAACTAAAACTGGCTATTACCTCTTCTTTGCCCTCCGCCCCAGTTGAGAATAGCGGCGCGGCTGTATCCTGAGAGGACTGAGTGTAGACACCACATTAGGAAGATAGAAAAAGAAGGATCATGAGAGAGGAGAAATACCCGATACAGCAGAGAACAACATGGACAGGGTAGAGAGGAGTATTGAAATCATCTGGAAAGCGTAATCTGATTTGTTGATTTGTATCGAAGAAAACTGCCAAGTTTTTGCCCTAGGTCATAAGCAGATCCGTAACTAAGGTCAGAAAGCGCCAACAAAGATAACAATCATCCGGAGAAATAGCTCCCTAGTCTAAACTTGAAGCGGTACTTGCTAGAGAGCGAACCTTGACTCTCACAAGGGTGTCGTATTCACCACCTAGTAGGCAGTGGCGAACAGGGGGCTATAAGGGCCGGCGGACTCCTCGTCCCAAACGAACAGGATAGCCAATCCTAGCAGCAAACTCTCTCCTGCATCACAGATGTCGAATCGTCCTTGTCTGGTGCGTCGTCGACTGCGTATCCTCGATCTCCTCAGCGTAAAAGTGCGATCATCGACTAGCACATGCTAGAGAGAAGCGCTTGTCTTCTCCTCTCCTTACATCACCAACCAAAACTGAAATATTTTTCCCAATGGAATCCCCACTTCCACAAATAATTAGAATAAAAGTCCATTTCCTAAATAGTCAGTGCGTGGATCGTGCTCACGATATACTCCAAGAAGACTCTCACTAAATCATCAAGGTTCCTCAGCTGATAGAACCAGGCGGCAGCTTGTTTTGACAGGCTCTCGGGAAACACCGAGATCATCAAAAGCTCATTCTCCAAATGTAAGGCCATCTTCTCGCCGTACTTTTGCAAATGGACCTCCGGATCCCCATTCTCATAAAATATCTCAAATTCCGGCGAATGAAAAGTGTTCGGCCAGTCTAATTTGAGATATTCGTAAAAAATCCTAACCTGGATACCCGAATTCGCTCCGGCAAACAGAGCTGCCTGAGAACCAGTCCCCCCTAACCCTCAGATAATCCTTCTCGTACCCTTTGTTGGTACTGGGAAGACCGTTCACCAACTTTTCGTGCACCTTCCTTGCCACTAAATGACATAGGGTGTTCGACTTGGCTCCGGGGCACTTGTATTGGTAAACGGCTAAAATTTCCCTAGTCGTTAGGTTTACCTCTAAAAGCCGATTAATGGCTATAACTCCCATTATAATTCTAAAAGTATTGACTGAAATTTGGGAGGTGGTGGCGTTTACGGTTTGAAGGAAGTCGATGAGGAAAGCGTGGAGAGGGAACCTAACACCACCTTCGACTATGGCCATAATCGGAACTAAGATTTCATGACGGGGAAATCATCCGAGTTACAATAGGTAAGGGAAACGGATGGGGGGATTTGATAAAGCGACCTAAACCTAGCCATGCTCTCCTCTGTGTTCACTAACTAAGCCAATTTGCTCGCCATGATCACGGGTTGGATTCTAACAAGATTTTTTAAGGAGGTTTGGAAAATTTAATTTAAGGAGGTTTGGAAAATTTAATAAGCGACGAAGAGGAACTTACAGAGGCGGTTAGGTGGTTGCAGCGGCGAACTTTGGAGAAAGAGAGAGAGAGAGAGAGTAATAGAAGTTGTGTGGACGGAAAAACAAAAGTCGAAAAAGTAAATAAATTAAGGGTATGGGGTAGATACTTATCTGGCGTTTAAAAAAGGGGGGAACGTTGAGCCGTTTGATTTCTCTTGGAAACGTGCGAAGGAAGGCGGTGCGTCATCATGCCAGACCTTGGGAAACTCAAACAATTGATTCCGGCTCCCTCAAAGTTACTCGAGGAAGTCGAAATCAGGGGGTAATTGGAGGGGTGGTATTCTATTTGGAAATAATAACTAGAAGAGCTGACGACATTTGTTCGGTTGTGACCGAATAGGTTTGTTTCCGTACAGGTTGTTCGGGTCCTTCTATATTTACTACGAGAAATCCGAACAACACGATAATACACGTGGAGATATTCTATAATGTTGTATTTAATGCTAAGTAAATATCAAGCCACCAGTCAGGAGTATTAAATATAAACAAAATATCACATTAATATCAGGATCATTACAAGTTAAGTGGGGGATAAACGAGGCAAAATGAGCTGTAATCAAGGAGCATTAATGGTGCTCAGACAAAGAAAGAGGAGGAAGACAGGAGAAAGAGAGAAAATATCTTGAGTAATAAAAAAGGTATAAATAGAAGAGGAGGGTAATGTAAAAGGGGTTCCTAAAAATACAACAAGAATTACGAGCGAAATACACAGAGATATAATTGCTTACCATATTAAGTTATCTTGATTATGGGATTATTAACAAAATCATCGGAAGTTCTTAGGTTGGTCCCTACGGGGCTGGCCAAGTCTTTCTGAGGATCTTTGTCATTGTCTTTATATAGGGTTGGATCATCTCAGATTATTCGGACTTCATTCCAGATTGTTCGTGGACCATTTCAACCTGTTCGGATATCCTTATATTCAGTTCGGGCGTGTTCGGATTTGATTGTGGAGTAAGCCTTGATAGAATTGACCAGCCTTTCCTTTATCATTTACAAAAAACCCACTTACATAAACTGTTTTCTCAGCCACTTCAAGGTGCAATAGCAAGTTTTCTTCCCTGTGTATAAAATAATAAAAAAGAGCAAAAAGAAATTGTATCAAAACCAGCGAAAATGATAGAAATAGGAGAGGAGAAAAAAACCCGAATAATTTTAACTATTGTTAGTTCTTACCCGTTGAGAGGAGGAGGCAAGTATGAAAATGGCTTGGACATAACGTCCCATTACTCTAATTGAATTTGAGAGAAGATTTTTTTTTTTTTTTTTTTTTTTTCCTAAGGAATCTGAGAGAAGTTTAACTATTCTTTATTGAGCATTCATATATAGAGAAACTATTCTCTTCTTTTTTTTTAGGAAACGATCCTGTTTGAGGCTTATTTAGAGAGAATGTGATGTGTGTACCGTATATGACCACCGGAGTCATACTGCATCACATCATACACCCTTTTTTACAAAGTTGGTTTCCTAGAAATAGAGCTCATGAGTGATGACTGTGACTACAATCATTATTTTATTTTTTATGAGAAACTAGAATCATTATCATTAACATAATAATATGACTTTGAATTGATGTTCTAGTTAACTGGGTGGTGGATGGTGGTCCTTGTAGATTAGGTTTTGGGGGCTTTATTTTTTACTCTTAGTCCCCAATGTTTTGTCGATGCGTGCTTGTTGGATCAGGCCCACTTTTCTTCTTGTACAGTTCATTTTCAAAAAAAGAAAAAACGTAGTTTATCTCTGATATTGGTAAACGACATGTAGCTTCTGTAGTCTTGATACGTTTGGTTATCTGCCCACGTGCTCATCACGTGTTATTAAGTTAGATAAGATCATTCAGTTACAAGTTGTTAAGTGTTTGTTAATTCAGTTTTAGTTCTCTACAGTATATATGTACACAGTGCTAAATCAGTTATTAATCAAGAGAGAATTTTACTCATTCAATAGTCTCTAAACTCTCTCTCTCTAATCTTGATTACTGTAAACAAGCTCTCAAGCTTTCCTTCATGGTATCAGAGCCCACGATCATGGATCCTGTGGCTAATAACTCATCTCCATTGTTACTACTCAACAACATGTCCAACCTGATGTCAATCAAGCTGGATAGTGTGAATTACATGATTTGGAAACTTCAGATTTCTATCATTCTTGATGCTTACTCAATGATTAAACATCTTGATGGTTCAACACAGCAACCAAGACAATTTCTTGTCGATGAAACTGGAGTTCAGTCTCTGAATCCAGCCTTCCTAATATGGAAAAAGAAAGACAAGGCTCTTCTGACTTTGATCTATTCAACTCTTTCTTCCCCTGTACTAGCTATGGTGGTTGGATCAACAATTTCTCAAGAAGTTTGGAATAGGTTGGAAGAGAAATTCACCTGTACAGTTCAAGCAAATGTGCTCAACCTAAAGCTAGAGTTACAAGGGATCAAGAAAGGTAATGAATCTATCAATTCCTATCTTCAAAGAATCAAAAGTACAAGAGACAAGCTCTCTGCTGTTGGAGTTCTTGTTGATAATGAAGAACTACTGCATATGGTTCTCAAGGGATTGCCAAAGGAATTTGCTCCTTTTGCTTCTGCAATAAGGACTCGGGATGATACAATTTCCTTTGAGAAACTCTCAGTTTTATTGCAAACTGAAGAGCAGTCTATGTCTGAATCCTCAAACCCCTTCCCCAATTCTGCCCTTGCAATGTTTGTTTCTAACAATCAGAAACCTCACACTGGTTTCAATGGAGGTTTCACTGGTAGTCAAAGCTACAACAGAGGAAGGGGTGGAAGAAACTCTTCTAATCGTGGCAGAGGTGGAAGGTCCTTTGGTTCATATCCATCCTATCCCAATCCTCAATCACAGATGCCACAGTCTACTAACTCTCAGCCTCCATCTCAGTTTAGTCCTCAAGGCAGATCTGAGAGACCAACTTGTCAAATCTGTTAGAAAGTAGGCCACTATGCCATTGATTGCTACCATAGGATGGACTTTGCCTATCAAGGAAAAAATCCTCCTACAAAGCTTGCAGCCATGGCTAGTGCTTCAAATCTTCAGCACACTCAAGGTTCTGAGACTTGGCTCACTGATACAGGAGCTACTGACCACATCACCTCAAATGCCTCCAGTCTAACCACTCCAACACCTTACCAAGGTTCTGAGCAGGTCACTGTAGGTAATGGCCAAAGTCTTCCAATCCAAAGCATAGGTAACACTCAATTACATACTCAATATCATAAATTTCAACTTAGAAATGTTCTCCATATTCCAAGAATTGCTTCCAATCTACTTTCAGTGCATAAGCTTTGTCTAGATAATAATTGTAGTTGTCATTTTGATGCTAAACAGCTTTTAATTCAAGATTTACCTACGGGGAGACTCCTCTACAAGGGTTTGAGTAAAGATGGAGTTTATCCAATTCACTCTTCCCAATTCTGCAGCTCTGCATCTCCCAAGTCAGCTTATCTTACTTCATCCTCTGCACTCAAATGGCAGCTCTAGCATTCAAGACTAGGACATCCTAGTGCCAAGGTTCTACATAGCATTTTTCCTTCTCTATCACCTTGTAATAGTCTAGATTTCAATTCTGCATCCAATCATTGTAAGCACTGCCTTGCTGGCAAGATGCATCAACTTCCATTTCCTATTTCCTCTAATAAAGTGACAAAACCATTTCAACTTGTTCATGCTGACTTGTGGGGTCCAACCCCTTCTGCTTCACTTAATGGTTTTCGTTTCTACTTGGTTTTAGTTGATGAGTTTACAAAATTTACTTGGGTCTATCTGTTAAAACACAAGTCAAACACCTTTGTCACCTTCAAACAGTTCACAGCATTAATCCAAACTCAATTCCAGCACTCAATTCAAACTTTTCGTATTGATTGTGGGGGAGAGTTTACATCCACTGAGTTCAATACCTTTTGTGCCAATAAAGGCATCATTCATCAACTTAGTTGTCCACACACACCACAACAGAATGGTGTGGCAGAAAGGAAGCATAGACACCTCATACAGTGTGCTCTAGCTCTTCTTTCTCAATCTAACCTACCCATTTCTTATTGGTCTTATGCTGTGTCAACTGCTGCTCATCTCATTAATAAGCTTCCAACACCAAATCTGTCCAATAAGTCACCTTGGGAGAGCTTATTCCATTCCAAACCCACTCTATCTCATCTTAGAGCTTTTGGTAGTCAATGCTTTCCTTTACTTACCCCATTTAATAAACACAAACTCCAACCCAAGTCTGTTCCTTGCATCTTTTTGGGTTATCCATTCACCTCAAAAGGTTACACATGTCTTGATCCTTCATCTCATAGAATTTACACATCTAGACATGTTCTGTTTAATGAAACTGTTTTTCCTGGTCTCCACACTTCTGATCAACCCAATTCATCACCACAAATCACTACTCTTTCTTCTGACATTTGGCTAAATACACTGCATACCTTACACTATTGTGCTCAAAATCAAGCTCTAGTCCCTACTGTCTTAGACAGCATCCCCACTTTACCTCTAATCCTACATACTGATACACCTATATTACCAAGTGCATCTGTTTTACCCCATAGTCCAAACCAGTCACCTGTTGTTCCCATATCAGTCCCCTGTCCTGACAGCAGCTTTACTACCCCTGCACCAGATACCATCCCTTTATCTACACATCCATCTGAATCCACACTATTACCCAATGAACCCTCTACTACCACCTCAGATACTACTCTGCCCATCTCTCAACACCCAATGCAGACCAGATCTAAAAATGGCATTTACAAGCCTAAACTAGGATATGCTGCCCAAGTTGATTACACTCTCAACGAACCCTCATCATACAAGGCTGCAGCTCAACATCCTCAATGGTGTACTGCCATGCAGGATGAATTTGATGCATTGCAGAAGCAAGGCACATGGTCCCTTGTTGCTCCACCTCCTAACAAGAATGTGGTAGGGTGTAAATGGGTATATAAACTCAAACACAATAGTGATGGAACTATAGCTCGATACAAAGCCAGGCTTGTTGCAAAGGGCTTTCATCAACAACAAGGAGTAGACTTTGATGAAACCTTCAGTCCTGTGATTAAACCTCCCACTGTAAGACTCATTCTCTCTTTGGCAGTGTCACACAATTAGCCTCTTCGACAGCTAGATGTTAAAAATGTTTTCCTCTATGGCACACTCAAAGAAGAAGTCTATATGGTATAACCTCAGGGCTACATTGACTCCACTCATCCACATCATGTCTGCAGATTACATAAGTCTATCTATGGACTTAAGCAAGCCCCTAGAGCATGGTTTAAGAGTTTTACCACTCAACAACTGCATTTGGGATTCATTGCCTCCTCAGCAGACTCTTCACTTTTCATTTATCACCATCAACAAGTTATAGCTTATTTGCTCCTATATGTGGATGACATTGTGCTTACAAGTAACTCTCCATCCTTTCTGGACCATTTGATTCTTCAACTCAGAAAGGTATTTGATCTCAAAGACTTGGGTGCTCTTCACTACTTCCTTGGACTCCAAGTGTCTCGAACTTCAGATGCCCTCCATGTTACTCAATCCAAGTATGCCTCTGATTTACTAATCAAGCATCATATGGTTGATTCAAAACCAGCAAAGACACCTTGCAGCCCTAACACTAGATTATCTATGCATGAAGGTGATTTACTTTCTGATCCTCATGGGTATAGAAGCTTAGTTAGGGTCTTACACTACCTCACATTCACAAGACCTGACATCTCCTTTGTTGTCCACCAAGTATGTCAATACATGGTAGCTCCCACTTCTACTCATCTCACAGCTGCCAAGAGAGTACTCAGATACATCAAAGGGACTCTTTATCTTGGAATTGCTTTCACTCCAGGGCCTTTATCTTTGTCTGTCTTCTCTGATGCTGACTGGGCTGGTGACCTAGATGATCGTAGATCAACTTCAGGTCTTCTTGTATATCTTGGCTCAATCCAATTACTTGGTCTGCCAAGAAACAACCTACCGTATCTCGCTTCTCCACTGAGTCTGAATATCGAGCTCTTGCCACTGCTTCCGCTGAGGTGTGTTGGATTCGCACCTTACTCAAAGATCTTGAAATTTATTTGTCACAACCTCCAATCCTGTGGTGCGACAATGTTTCTGCTCTAGCTATTGCATCTAACCCCGTATTTCATGCTCAAACGAAGCACATTGAAGTTGATTTTCACTTCATTCGGGAACGTGTTCTTCGCAAGGATTTGGTGGTTAAATTTGTTTCCACACCTGATCAATTGGCAGATATCTTCACCAAAAGTCTTCCCACTCAACGTTTCCTTGATCTCTGTCGCAATCTCACGGTTTCTCTGAAACCCCATTCGATTGAGGGGGAATGAAGAAGATGACACTAAGCTACTGTAGTTTATCTCTGATATTGGTAAACGACATGTAGCTTCTGTAGTCTTGATAAGTCTGGTTATCTGCCCACGTGCTCATCACGTGTTATTAAGTTAGATAAGATTATTCAGTTACAAGTTGTTAAGTGTTTGTTAATTCAGTTTTAGTTCTCTGCAGTATATATGTACACAATGCTAAATCAGTTATTAATCAAGAGAGAATTTTACTCATTCAATAGTCTCTAAACTCTCTCTCTCTAATCTTGATTACTATAAACAAGCTCTCAAGCTTTCCTTCAGGATGGTGGTCCTTGTAGATTAGGTTTTGGGGGCTTTATTTTTTACTCTTAGTCCCCAATGTTTTGTCGATGCGTGCTTGTTGGATCAGGCCCACTTTTCTTCTTGTACAATTCATTTTCAAAAAGAGAAAAAACGTGTTTGAGGACATCAATCTCACTTCGAATTCAGTCGACTTTGATACACTCTTTAAAGTGTGTGAAAAGAACGAAGAAAGTTATATAGTTTACGAAGTTCTGTTAAATCTATGGATGCTACTGTATTATCAAAAAAAATCTAAGGATGCTACACTTTATTCTGTGAGTGCTGCTCAAAGGCCTATACAACGAGTGAGGAGCCGTGGAGGCCACTAATTTCTCTTTGAATTTTTTTTAGAAGAATTTCTCTCTGAATTTAGTCAACTTTGATATGCTCTTTAAAAGCATCTCAGCAGTGCTCTGTATCTCCACATGTGGAGAGCCAATTTCTAGAATGAGTGCTCCAACAGCTCTGTATTGAGCTCTTCAAAAACCCAAAATGCTATAGTAACTCTTCACAAATAAAAAATAACTGTTCATTTTGCATCCAATAAAAAATTGATTAACAAACCGGCCTTTTTAATTTTTTTTTTTTTTTTTTTTTTTTTTTTTTTTTTTTTTTCTTTCTTTTCATTTTCACGATTTTTTTCTCTCTCTTCCCTTTTTTTTCCTTTTCTCTGTGCTCCCGTTTTCATCAAACCCAACCGGTAGGTCGGTCTGGCCTTGTGTTGACGGCGTCAGGCTCGCGGTGGTGGTCTCGGCCTGGGTCTCGCGGTGGAGGGGGCTCCGGCTTCAGGCTCGCGGTGGAGGAGCTGCGGCGTGGGTCTCGCGGTGGGTCAGTCTTGTCTTGTGTTGACGATCTCGGCCTTAGGGTTGTGGGGTTGCCAATCTTGAGGTGTTTGTGACGGTCGACGCGAGCTGGTGGCGGCGTGAGGATGGTGACGGTCTCGGCCTTGGGGTTAGGGGTTTTGATGGGTGCTTCTGTGAGTCTTGGTTTCGGGGTAAAAAATACAACTTTTAATCCAGGGATTATTGGGGTCATTCACTTGAAGCACTTGGCGTCCAGAAGAGGCTCTCCCTCGAAACGTTCGTAATCTTCAATCATCTGATTTACACATTCCTTTTGGTCTTCATCTGGGATATCAACCTTCTTTCAATCATAGCACAATTTGTGGTATTTCTGGCCCACGGAAAAGCCACAACACTTTCAACTTTTCAAAAATTTTAATGAATATTTATAAAAATACTATTCAAACTGATATAGTTACCAAATGTTTCAAAATGTAAAATCTTTTTCATCAGTTATTTTAAATTAATTATAATTATTTTAGTTTTAATAAATACTTAGTTTTACATTACCTGCTTTAGTCTCATAATTCAAAGTAAATTTTGTTCTCTTAGTTTTTCAATTTGTTATTCAATTTCATTTATATTATTGAATATATTTCCTTACATATTATATATATATATACTTTTTTTTATATAATATATATATATATATATATAGTATATATATATATACTTTTCTATTAACTGCTGGTGTTCACATGAGCATACTTTTAAATTCTCTAAATATTCTCCAATACCATATATTATATAATAAAAGTTGAATTTTATAAGTCATGATTATGATAAGTGAATATGCTTCGCTATAGCTTCTACCACATGTATAAAATTCTATTATTAAAAGTTGGATAATAATAAAAAAAATAAAAAATGAAGTTTCATTTTTATTAAAATTAAATTTATTCACCTACAATAAATAGTTTTAGTTTTCATAAAATGAAAAATAATCATAAATGATATGCTTCCATCATATAATTTAAGGAACGTTTTGCTTAAATTACAGATTATACCCTCTAACTTTGGTCAAAATTCATTTAAGTTCCTTAACTTTTTTCTTTTTTTTCTTCATTTCAACCCTCTAACTTCTGTCTCTTTTCAATTTAGTCCTTATGGGCGTGGACATGTGTAGATGAAGGTCCTTATAGGTTGGGTCCAATCTATCCGTACAATTTAAAAGTTTTTCCTAGGTCTATCAAAGCACACTAAACAATATGATTGTTCACTAAATTAGTGCAATTGTTCGTTTTTGTTTTTCGTTTTCTTAATTTATTTTTATGGCTCTTTTGTAAACAGTTTTTATTTTGAGTGTTTAAATCATTCGAATTTGTGTGATTACATGATTCGAATTTTTGAACGTTATACATATTCGAATTTTTGGTTTGTGTTGCATATTTCGAGTTTATTGTGTTTTGACATATCCCAATTCTTTGTGATTTACAAAATCAGTGTGTATTATAAAATTCAAATTTTGTATCTTTTTTAATTGATTATTTTTAATATATTCGTTTAACTAATATGTTGAATACTAATTGATATGTCCAGAACATTCGTCCACCTAAACAAAAACAAAGAATAGAGAATGACAATGCTTGGAAGACACTACGCTCTTCCATCGCCCATGACGATGCTTGGAAGACACTACGCTCTTCCATCGCCCATGAAGATGCTTGGAAGACACTATGCTCTACACTACGCTCTTCCATCGCCCATGACAATGCTTGGAAGACACTACGCTCTTCCATCGCCCATGACGATGCTTGGAAGACACTACGCTCTTCCATCGCCCATGACGATGCTTGGAAGACAACTACGCTCTTCCATCGCCCATGACAATGCTTGGAAGACACTACGCTCTTCCATCGCTCATGACGATGCTTGGACGAGCCTATCCTCTTCCATCATCCAAACCAAGCATATGGAAGGACAACCTGAACAGTCGTCCAGACAAGCAAAGCCAAAACCACCCACGTGTTCTGTTACTAAAAGGATTTTATATCCGAGTTAATGAAGAAAACCGTTACCAAACGACCCATTAAAAACAATATCTCAAGATATTGTAACAGCCATCATTAAAGCTCCTCATTCAAGTACAATAAAGACTGAAATAAAGGAGAGCACAACAGCTACTTACTGGAGGCATCTATATAAATCTGAAAAGAGAAAGACACAAGGTACGCACACTGTTAGCCTAAACACTTTTACTTACCTGCTAATCACTCTCCCCCAAATCTCTGACAAAGGCATCGGAGGAACTTTGGCCGGCACCCCACCGGTGTTTTCCTACCGTCGTCGCTATTTTTCTTTGTTTCAGGTCTTCCATCAGGGAAAGCTTCATCTGGACGACCGTGCTGATTTTACACATCATCACTAATGTTTGAATACTAATGTTGAAATGTCAAACAAAAATATTCATGTTGTGACTTGTGAGCGCCTATCACTACCCCTGTTTATGTACGTTCCTTTTAATCGTGGAGAAAATCTGAAATTTCAACAGGATTGAGTTTAATAGATGGCAAAAAAATAAAAATAAAAATTGATGAGTATAGAAAAATGAGTTGTCCAGATACGACGTACCAAAGTATGTCTTAAATGGACGACCGTTACACACTCATAAAACTCCCTCACTAATGTGACCATTACATACACATAAACTCCCTTAAATACTACCGTTACGCCATTTATACCGGACATTCATCAGTTTTATGACTCTTAGCCTATATAAGGCCAACCAAGTCACCTGAACCAGGTATGCACAAAAACCTATGAGAAATCTCTCTCAATTTGGGAAATATAAGAATTCTTTACTAACTTAGGCATCGGAGCCTCCCCTCCGGGGCCCACCCCGGTAGGGTCTTCGATTATGGTTTTCTTCTTTGCAGGTATTGACGACTCGACTTAGCTGTGCAACTGACGATGAAAATTCACGCATCATCAGTTGGCGCCGTCTGTGGGAACGAGAGTTCTCCAAATAAAAATTGCACAGCAAAGACGAGCACACCTACCAAAAAGAAAAACCATTGCCTACATCTCCTTCGAGAATGACACATCCAAACCCCAATCGTCGTCGATCGGCCGGTCCATCCAATGGAAGCGGCATGGCAGTGACTACCTTGTATCTTTCTAGATAAATATCACTATTGCACTAGTAATTTGGTATGAGGAAGACGCGAAATAGGTTGTATGCACTATAAAAACGACATTCCTTCTTCTTGAAGGGAAGAATAAAATTACCGGAGAGAAGAAAGAAGGGAATACTAAAGAAAGGTGTGACTTCAGTCGGTATCAAATATTGCCATATTACTTCTCTGCAATTCGCAAATATCTCAAAGGGTCCTATGCATGCCTTAGCCGTCATCACATGGGCAAATTGAATCCAAGCACCACGCCCAGGAAGATGAAAAGAAGCCGAAAAATGGAAAATCAGTGGTACATGACTTACTTTCCTTTCTAATACCAAAGCAAATATTAGTGATATCATGCCTACCTACTTTTTTCTTAAATAATATCATGCTTAAATACTCTCATACATATAAATATACGCAATATTAATTAGCCACATATGTTAAAATTGCCTTATTTAGCATATGTCAAGCTTGCATAAATCATATATGTCATAAATTAAACACGTGCCAATTTTGGCTTGGCCCATCCTTAAAAAAAAAAATTTGGAATATTGTTTGAGTAATCTCCATGTTGGAGTCAACTGCCTTTTCAAGATCAGCATATTGTAGCTAGGAACATTTGTTAAGATGTATTCATTGCATGAGAAATAGAAACACATATGCTTATCTACGGCCATGGGATTAGAACACGGTATATTAACAAGCAATGGCCCACTTTGGTAATTGGCTCACAAGTCATCCCATTATTTTCGGGCAATTGACCATGAAAGTAGTAAATATGGTCCCATTCAATGCCGTATAACGCCCGAAGCATTACTCCTTCTAAGCAATGAAGATTTTTTCTTAAAAAAGAAAATCAATGACGGAAAGGATCGAGTAGATAAGCTATATATGGAGTAAGGCCCTCATCAAATGAATGTGATAGCCTCTCCCTTCACACAAGGTAAATATCTAAATATTCTATCTTAATTTCATAACTACCGCCAGTGCCTATTTTATACGTATATCACTCATTTGCCTCTTGCATGCCTAAATTATTGTGATATCATAATTTCACAATTAGTGCCCCAAGTTGACCACTTCGAATAATGTCACTAAGCGGTTTGAGAAAAACTCCACTAACATATTTTTGGGAATAATACATAGAATCCTCCATATTATTTAAATGGAAATTTTAGCGGTATATTTTCATAAATCGAGTCTTTATTTTAATACCAAACCTGCCATTCTTAGGCATTCCGTGATTAAAGAGGAACTGCTAAAGGTCATTCATATATATATAGGCACATACCCACATATGTCCCCATGGTGACCATTTACATAAAATACTAAAAAAGAGCATTAATGCCTCTAGCTGTAACGCCAATTAGGAAAAATTTTGATGTACCTTATTTCATGGCGCAAATTTGGTAAGCACGCGGTTAGCAAAAAACATGAAAATAACACATCTAAAATTTAGAAGGAGAACATAATTATTCTCAAAATGACGAATGGTTAATCAATTGCTCAAAGGGGCTGACTTAATCATATTTGTTGTATATGTTACCTTAAGCAAATAGAAAATATTTATGTCTATATATGTTGTTATGACCTACTATATATGAAGGGCAACAAACTATATACAAAGATTTTTTTATTTTTTTGTTTCTTACCCTTTTTATCAACCAAGAGAGTTGACAAGGGAAAAATGTAAAATAAAAAAGAATTGCAGCCAAATTAATTAACGATGGATCTCCTACATCTATATGGCTCTATCTGAAAAATTCTAGTGTGGTTGAACTCCAATCATTTCGGAATTTACAGTCACACCACCATTATTATTATCACTCTTGAATTCTTTTGTTTTGCCTTAACCTTGGTGAATAAGTGAATTACAGGTTGTGCCCATTGGAAAATGTCAATATGCGCATACATGTCATGTGTTATATATGAATTTGCAAAAAGTTGTGCAGAAAAATAAAGTGGTGATTATGGTCCCACTAATGGCGAGTAATTCTAGCCAATGAAGTTAATTACTCTTTCAAGACCACCACAATGCAGCTGGCAGCATTTATCAATACGCCATTAATGTCGAGTAACCTCTCTCTCTCTTTCATTCTATTTATATGCATTAATTGTGGGCGTGAATTATATAGCCTAAAATTGAATCACATAGCCTTTTCATTTTCCTTCAAAGCTTAATCCTATATTTAGAATTTTGAAACTCTCCAACATGAGCATGAATAATTGCATGCAAACAATTTATTTCACATAGATGTGGCATAAATAAAGGAAATAATGAATTAAATTTCCTAAAATATTGCTAAAATAATAGTGTCTATTAAGGAAGTCAACTATAGATATAGTTGAAACAAACACCACACATTTAAATTCATTTGAAAATTTAATAAGTGTGTATGTCCTATATGAAATCTAACCAAGAGAGGCGTTACAGTAAAATTTCAAAATATATATATGTATATATATATAATTCAAAATGATTTGAATACACCCGGGTTTTAAAGAAATAATCTTACCCCTGGGTTTTGAAGTAATAATCTCAACTCTAAGCCCTCTATGGTTGGACTTTTGATCCATTAGGTTGATGAATTGCACATCGTGCCGATCCCACACACGTGTGCACTATGTTTAATGCAGATTTGAAATAAGCAAGAATTGTGGATATTGGTCCCGTAGACAATATTCATATGCTTGACTACTTTCCTAAATCTTACCACATGCACAGCTAATTAGCTATATGTGTAGGATATTTATCTTCTTCTGATTAAAAATTTGTACATATCTCATATGTTAGGTCAATGACATGTTAGGTCAATGACATAGTTTAGAGGTCAATGACATGATTATCAAAATCACATACAAAAGGAATGCAACTTTGAAAAGTTATTTATTTATTTTAGATCATTAATTCTGCTCTATATATATATATATATAAGTTAGTATCAACATATTTCCTTTGAAACGAAATATGTTCATTATGAAATTTCACCTCTTAAAAATATTACTTCGGAAATAAAAATACTACATCGGAAATAACAAACATTGTTCAGTGTTCAAAACTTTCCCTTGTAAGAATATATGTTGCCATGATATTGGGCATGAACAACTTGGAAACTATTCCATATACTACACACTTGAGAAAAACAATCTTATAGAGGGGCATGAGGTGATTTTTCAAACATGTGAGTTTTATTTCACCTAGTATCACATTATTATGCCTTTATCCTTTTATAAGATTAGCATCTCATAAGATCTAATGATTTCCAAATAACAAATAAAAGGGAGAGAAAGAAAGCCAAGTTTCGGCTAAGTACCCTCATTAAATATTATTAGTAGCTTTATTATGTCACAAGCTGTTTTTCACGAATAAACAGCTATGAAAATCTACAGTTAGTTAAATTTCTTGCAAATATATAAACATATATGTGTTACTTAAGGTAATTTGCAAGATAAATAATGTTCTAGGCTAATTAGTCCAAGATGAGCACGAAAAACAAATTGGTCCAACCAGAATGTTGGCTCAATGAGGAAAATATCACAAGATAAGTCTGATAAGATCACTAGGTCAAAAGCACATTAATAACTCTATTATAAGCTATTACCCATAAATGATTTGTTCTAAAATTCATGCTTAACCAGAGTTTTGCAAGTATATATGTTACTCGATGCAGATAATGGCCCCTCAAAGCAACATAGCCCTAATGAGGCCCAAAGCAATATAGCCTCAACGACCCAATCCTGGCCTCCACGGTATCCTTCGATCTTGACGACCCAACCTTTGGTCTCAACGACCCAATCTTGGCCTCCTTTGGTCTCAACGACCCAATCACGGCCTCAATTGGTCTCAACGACCCAATCACGACCTCAAACGCTTGAACAAAACAACAAGCCAAAGGTCCACATAACAACCTTAACTGCTTGAATAAAACAACAAGCGTAAGGACGACTCTTAAGCGCTTGAACGAAACAACAAGCCAAAGGTCCCATAACAACCTTAACGCTTGAATAAAACAACAAGCGTAAGGACGACCTTAAGCGCTTGAACAAAACAACAAGCCAAAGGTCCACATAACAACCTTAACTGCTTGAATAAAACAACAAGCGTAAGGACGACCTTAAGCGCTTGAACAAAACAACAAGCCAAAGGTCCACATAACAACCTTAACTGCTTGAAAAAACAACAAGCGTAAGGACGACTCTAGACACTTGAACAAAACAACAAGTGTCTCAACCCCCATGCATATGTACAAAAGCTTGTGCATGGACGACTCTAGACACTTGAACAAAACAACAAGTGTCTCAACCCCCATGCATATGTACAAACGCTTATGCATGGACGACTCTAGACACTTGAACAAAACAACAAGTGTCTCAACCCCCATGCATATGTACAAAAGCTTATGCATGGACGACTCTAGACACTTGAACAAAACAACAAGTGTCTCAACCCCCATGCATATGTACAAAAGCTTATGCATGGACGACTCTAGACACTTGGACAAAACAACAAGTGTCTCAACCCCCATGCATATGTACAAAAGCTTATGCATGGACGACTCTAGACACTTGAACAAAACAACAAGTGTCTCAACCCCCATGCATATGTACAAACGCTTATGCATGGACGACTCTAGACACTTGGACAAAACAACAAGTGTCTCAACCCCCATGCATATGTACAAACGCTTATGCATGGACGACTCTAGACACTTGAACAAAACAACAAGTGTCTCAACCCCCATGCATATGTACAAACGCTTATGCATGGACGACTCTAGACACTTGGACAAAACAACAAGTGTCTCAACCCCCATGCATATGTACAAACGCATGTGTACAATGGACGACCTCAAGCACTTGAACAAACAAGAAATGTCCATGTCCCTAAGCATATGTACAAACGCATGTGTACGATGGACGACGTTAAGCGCTTGAACAGACAACAAGTGTAAAGTCCATGGACGACCTCAAACACTTGAACAAACAACAAGTGTAGAGTCCATGGACGACCTTACACACTTGCACCAAAAACAAGTGTCCATATCCCTAAGCATATGTACGGAAACGACAAAAGCGTCTCATTCTCCGCCTAAGAGGCATTCGCTCACCCAAAAACCATGCACCTCATCTCATCTAGAGATACCTCGTCAAGAGAGCCAAATGTTTCAAAGTCCTCTAATACGGAAAAGGGAACAACATACCCACCATGCAAGGAAAATAAGGTCATTTCCAAAGTACTTGGGGCACCTGACATTCCAAAGGCCGTCCAACCTAGAGCGGATAAACGACCTTGGAATGGGGGGCTTCTGATGAGTATAGAAAAATGAGTCGTCCAGATACGACGTACCAAAGTATGTCTTAAATGGACGACCGTTACACACCCATAAAACTCCCTTAATTTCCTCACTAATGTGACCATTACACACACATAAACTCCCTTAAATACTACCGTTACGCCATTTATACCGGACATTCATTCAGTTTTATGACTCTTAGCCTATATAAGGCCAACCAAGTCACCTGAACCAGGTATGCACAAAAACCTATGAGAAATCTCTCTCAATTTGGGAAATATAAGAATTCTTTACTAACTTAGGCATCGGAGCCTCCCCTCCGAGGCCCACCCCGGTAGGGTCTTCGATTATGGTTTTCTTCTTTGCAGGTATTGACGACTCGACTTAGCTGTGCAACTGACGATGAAAATTCACGCATCATCAAAAATAAAAATTCAATTTTATCTCAGAACATTGAATTTGTCCAAGTTCCAATATGAGGGTGCTCCTAGTCTTGAAAATGAGACGAATAGGCAAGCTCAAAGCACAAATTGTGTCAACCTTTTTTTTCCGAGTTTGGAGGAAGATATTTACTACTTTTTTTTGTTTTTATTTAATAAAAATACGCCTTTTATTTTTTATTTTTTATTTTTTTATAGTATCAACACAATTTCTTATTTCGAGGTGAAATGTCTAGAAAATAAAAAGAAATAAAAAAAGTGGCAAATAAATAGATCATCCATGTGTACTTTTAATTAAATGACATTTTTAATGAGTCATGTGACTTTTTAAAATACACACATGTAGATGGTCTATTTGTTTGTCATGTAATGGGTTGAAAGAAGATTCCTTCAAACCGGGTTGGAAGAAAATTCTATCCTTTTTTTATTACTTTTTTTGTTTACTTACAATTTTTTTTTTGGGTGAAAACACGCTCAGAAAAGAAAACCTTCCTTCGTAGCCCATTTTGTTTGTTGCAAACAGATATAGGAGGCATGAAAACTAAAATATTGTATGTTGGAATAGTAGCCAACATTGATTTGGTCATTGAAGTTATTGCCACCTGAGATAATAATTAGCGCCAATCCTTGACCCTTTCAATGACCTCAGAGATTAGTTAGGATCGGAATCAAAGATGGAGAACCTTAAATCAGCAATCCATGACTAAAATAAAATTAATCTGATAATCTTACATTAGTTTAAAAAGTGAACTCTTTTTACACAAGTTGCCAACCTTTTTGTATGAAGCTATTTTGTGGGACATGTATTGGGTGGACCAGTGGTCCAATCATAACCAATTTTTTATGAATTAACTCCCCTTAGGTCCAATCATAACCAAATTTTTATTTCATTTCTCAGGCTTAAGCCCTTTTATGCCTTTACCCCTTAAGCCGTGAGCCAAAAATAAAACTTTAGTTGGTTGAAATTCATTTGGGCCATCGTAACCAAAAAAATAAGATATTTGTTGCAATTTTTGGGTGGGATCAACCCGACAGAGATCTCTTTATTTCCTTATTGTACATGGTACAGACTGAAACCCAATCTTAATTACTTCAAACTGGAATTTACACAATGATTTGATTTGGCTTCTAGCTATTGATCAATCACTCAATAAAAATTGGCTAATTTAGATTAACTCATAGTATAATCAAGGTTTAACTACATAATTAGTCCTCAATCTTAAAATCATATTTGAAAATGGTCCCTATCATTTTAAATGTTGCATTTTGGTAATCAACATTTGCCACATGTTTCAAAATAGTCTATATCCTTTGAAATGTTTTATTTTAGTTTTTAAATTTTTAAGTTTTGTGACAAAATTGTCCTCATGTTGTAAAATTTTCAATCCAAATTTCTGTTTTGACTAAATGAAACATTTTAAATGATATAGACCATTTTGAATCATAGGACAAAGATTGAGAACAAAAATAAAACATTTGAAAGCATTTTGAAACATAGGCCAAAATTGAGGTCTAAATATACAATTAAACCTATAATCAAATAAAACATGTATCCAATAAAATTGATACTTTTTTTTTTTTTGGTCTTAAACAAAGATATTTCATTGAAATCAAAAAATAGTACAGAATCTCGGAGAGAGGAATCCATATTACAACAAAAAAAGGAAAAAGAGAACACGTGTCTATTTGTATAATAAGAACTGATTCAATCAAACATTCCATGACAGAATTACAACATGTCAAATAGCAGAGATGCAAAACCTCACACACCTGATGATACTATGACACCTTATTTAACTAACCAACAAAAACCAAGCATATATGAAATTATAAATAATAAAAACTTCAATTACTTTTCATGCACGTCAATCTTCAACTTTCAATCTCCCACAGCTACATCAGCCATTGTACAACAATGAAAGCTAAGAGAAAGCGGTCGTCATTTCGAGAGCTAGGCAAGTTGGATCCACAGTAATTTGGGTGCTGCTGGTATCACCGCCATCACTGGCGACGTTGACACTAAGAGAAGTTTGACCACCATTACTGGAATTAGTTTTACGCTTGCGTAAGGCATAAATGAATATAACAATGAGGAACAGAAGGTAAACTATTCGCACTGCAACTTCTGCAACTTCAAGTTGCAATAGCAAATTTTCCTCCCTGTGTATATAAAAAGAAAATTGTATCAAAACCAGGGGAAAAAAAATGAATAAAAACCAAAAATATAACTTCTGTTAGTTGTTACCTGTTGAGAGAAGGAGGCAAGTTGAAAATGGCTTGGGAAGGGAACGTCCCATTCTAATTATTTGAATTTGAGAGAAGCTAATTAGCTAGAATTTATTGAGCAATCATATATTGAGAGAAGCTAAGCTATTCTGATAATGAGTACTAGCGTTTACTTAAATATATAGAGAGATCGTCCACCAGCTAACCAACCATGGAGTGAAAATAATATTTCACTTTTGATTAGCTTTCGTGGTTTGAAATAATATTTCACTTTTGATTAGCTTTCGTCAAGTGAAAATATATAATATTTCACTTTTGATTAGCTTTCGTGGTTTGAAATAATATTTCACTTTTGATTAGCTTTCGTCAAGTGAAAATAATATTTCACTTTTGATTAGCTTTCGTGGTTGACGAAAGCTATTTTCACTTTTGATTAGCTTTCGTCACTCCATGGTTAGCGCGTGGACGAAATACTTTTGATTAGTTTTCGTCACTCCATGGTGCGGTCCATGATGTTGGAAAGTTGTTTTTTATAGCTGGTGTTGTTTTGTTTTTTTTATCGCTGGTGTTCCGTGCTGTGGGAAATGGAGTAACGAACCTTTCCCACATCATGCACCCTAAAAAAAAACAAGATTTAGAGGATCTAACGGGGTTTGAAAATAAAAATAAAAAATACCAAAAATAAAAATAAAGTTTCCCACATCATGGACCCCAAAAATAACAAAATTTTTAAGAGCTAACAAATTCTTTTTACATAAATCTGGCCATTTTCCGTAAAGGCCTTACATCGGGCACAAAAAACCAGCATTTTTTTTTTTTACATATATTTGGCCAGTTTTATGCAAAACTTATTTGATTTACGTCAAAGTTTTTGGTAGCTTTTATACAAAGGTGTTATATTAAGTATTGACCACTCACTGATCTCAAAAAAAAAAAAGTATTGACTACTCATTTTTATTATTACTAGCCATTTTGGTAGCTTTTATACAAAGGTGTTATATCTAACACAAAATAAAATAAAAAATGGAGTAGAGTGTTAATTATTTTACAAATTTAGGAACAGAATGTCATTTCTCCAAATTAGAGTATAACGAATTTAATTTCCCTAAAAAAAATAGTGTCAATATAATTTACGCTATTTCATATTTTGCTCAAATAGCCAAATTTTTCCCGGGAGTCTGACCACACCACACGTAAAAGACCACACGTAAAAGGTTAGACTACTTTGCATTTTGCTCACCCAAATTCTACACTGAATTTTGCTCAATTAAATTCTTCGCTGGGACCCATCTCTTAAAAGAAGTTCCGCGTTGCAATTTGCTCAGACAAGGAAGTTTCTGCATTGCATTTTGCGCTAAGCCGCGTTTTTCAACAAATAGCTCAGCCAAAGTTTTCAACAAAGCTCTTCTACAAGAAGCTAATTTAGCTATTCTTACAATGTTTCCTGATTGAATTTTATTTTATTTTATTTTTATTTTATGTAGTTTCCTGGCCATGTTGAGCATATATAGAAAGAGAGAGACACGAAATTCTCCCTGCAAGCGTTTGGCCCAAATCTAATCAACAAATAGCTTAACCAATATTTTTGACAATTCTGAATAGACTCATTATCCCCTTATTTTGGGAAAATGACACTCCGTCCCTAAATTTGTAAAATTCACTCTCCGCTCCATTTTTCTTTTTCTTTTTTCTTGTTTATTTTTTATTATTTTTTTTAACCAATGCCTAACTAACCAGAGTTAAAAGGAAAAATTATATTCCAATTATTTTAAATTTAAATGGGAGATAATCTTTTAAAAATTGGGAAAATGGAGCGGAGTGTTAATTATTTTTTAAATTTGAGAGTGGAGTGTCATTTCCCTAAAATAGGGTATAGTGAGTTTAATTTAGTAGTTTTCTCAAAAGAATGGTGTGTCAGTATAATTTACTCTTATTTTAAAAATTTTAGAGTTTTGACTTTTGAGTGTCTTTTATTAAAAATTTAAATTTTCAAAATGTTTCTTTCAATCTTAGAGTTTTTGGTATATTTTACTTAAATCTTAAAATGTCAAAATGTTACATTTATATCTTAAAGTTCTAAAAACATTTCATTTAAAAACCTTAAATTTTTTTTATCAATTATATATATTAACACCATTAAATATCATGTGAATAGTTTATTTAAATTAAATTTATTTCAAATTTTGAGGTTTAAATGAAGCTTGCTGAAAATTATAAGGTTTAAATAAAACTATCTGAAGTATTGCTCTTAGGTTAAGTGAAACATACCAAAACTCTAGATTTAAAAAGTAATTTATCCATTATTTTTAAAATTTTAAAGTTGTTAAGTGTTACTAACTAAGGGAAAGGATCCCCTCATATTGAAAACCTCCAATTTCCTCCAATTTTTAGCTAGAATTGTGACACATGGCATTTATTTAATTTTATGTGGTTTCAATGAGTGTTTTAAGACCATTGGATTTTTTTAAAATGCCAAGTGTCTCTTATCTAGATAAAAATGGGAGGATATTGGAGGATTCAATGGGAGGGGATCCTCTCCCACTAACTAAAACTTTCATAACGTTTTATTTAACCTCAAAGTTTTTAAAAAGGTTTCATTTAACCCTTATAAGTTATAACTTCATATAGTTTTATTTAATTCTTAAAATTTGGACAAGTTTCATTTAAACCTCAAAGTTTGAAATAAATTCCATTAAACCAATTTAGTTAGTCATGTGATGTTTAAGGATGTTAACAGAAAAAATGTAATAAAATATTTATATAAAACTTTTTAGAAATTTTGAGATTTAAATAAAATATTTGAAAGTTTAGAATTTAAATAAAACATACCAAAATTATAAGATTCAAAAACTAATTTATCAAAAAAAAAAAAAACTAATTTATCTAAATTCTTTTATATATCTGGTCATTTTTCCGTAAGGAAGCACAGTCGGCACAATAATCTAACAATTTTTTTACATTCAATTTTTACATAAATCTGGCCATTTTCCGTATGGGCCTTACCTTTGGCACAAAATGCTAACAAAATTTCTTTTTAGATTTATTTGTTTATATAAATTTGACCATTTTCTATAGTGGCCTTCATCAAAGGTTGCATGATAACTTCATTATCAATACTGCGAAAAATGTCTATCTCTTTGTATACAATCAAGATATCATTCATCCAATAATCACTCATTCGACTACGCAATCGATTCTTCACAATTTTCATAGCTAAAAGTGTCTTTTCTACAGTGACAATCGCAACTGGTAAGGTTAATGCAAAACTCATCAATAAGTAAACTAATGCATGTACCACATTTTTTTAGTCTCAACCATTTTTTGAGCAAGATCACAAATCCCTTTCCAAGTTTTGAAAACTCAATACTAGAGCGTACATCAAAAATATAATTATCAAGCTGATCAAAAAGTATCATAAGCTCCGATGAAGAAAATTCTTACCATTTTCCCTCATTAATCAGAGTTGTTTCTTAGATATTTGAACTAGTTTCAAAGTATTCACAATATCTTGATCTTTTCTTTGTAATAGTTGTGATAATTTGAAATAGATCTCATCAAATGAAGATTAAATACAAATCCAAAAGATTGCAATAAGTCCAAGAGAACTTTGTTTTTCCTCTTTGCTCTAAGTTTGTACCATCCTCTAAGATTATATCAAACACTTCAATTATGGATGAGAACATATCAATCAAGCTAATGAGAGTATTATAATGTGTACTCCAACATGTATCATAGTCATACAAGTTACAACTACTTCAAAAAAGATAACTTTTAGCACTTGAATAAACCAAAAAATAAACCCATAATTCAGATGTGAAAACTTCCGAAAATCCAACGAATGAAAGAATCGGAACCTAGAAAATATTGAAGCAAAACAAAAAAAATGTATGACTACAAAATAGAGAAATATAAGAAAAAAAAGATGGTTTACCCTCCAAAGAATAATCCATGGCTATAGTTGTCGAAAATATGCCAGTCGGTTTCAAATATTATAGTGACATGATCCACAGGAAAGAAGCCCATTGTTGCACAATACTCAGGAGACCTATTGGCAATAATGGCAAGGTTTGCTAATGACAATTCACTCATGTTGCATAAAAGAGTAAAGACCAACATCTACTGTTAAATAGATTGGAAAAACATGCAATAATGACTACCAAAACTGTGAAAATAAAAGCTGAACATAATTTAATCAATAAGTGTACCATAGAACTCCAAAAACTTGCCAACATCTCCATGCTCTCTCAGAAAGAAAAAAAAAAAAAAAGGCCAAGGATTCTATGGATAATATATGCAAATATGTGTGTTTGTGTTCATGAATTATTATTTCGATATAAGCAACGGTAAAAAATCAGAACATGTAAAACTTTAGATAAATCTCATGCATCTGCAAAAAACACAATTAACTGATTTAACCAAAAATATAGCACCTATCTACCAGTTCGAAATGCCTAAAATCTATTTTACAATTTCAATTTGCAACATTCTCAAACCCTAATAATAAAATTGAACTGATTTAACCAACAAAAATTGGGCTTTTTTAGAGAGGGTGAAGAAATTTACCATTCATGGCGGTCTTTACCCCCATCAGATTGAGATCTCATGGCCATGGGTGGCGGAAGTAATCGAAGACAAATATGTCAACAGTGGCAAGACCTTGGGTTAAGGGAGGTTGCCTACTGGGAGAAGGATGGAGAGCAATCGATGATGCAATTGGGTTCGGTTGAACTGAAGTCGTGCTTATCTCGTTGCTCCATGGTGATCGCAATTTTGCGGTGTGGGTGTGGAAGGGTTTGTAAAGTGTGAAGAGTGAAGAGTGAATACTGAGAGGATTTGTCGAGAAGGTGGTGAGGTTTTTCTTCGGTTTTTTTCTTTTCTACTAAAGAACTAAAAAATCTGTAATGAAATATAAAATTGTGAGGGTTAAAAAGCTAAGAGCATTCCCATCCGCTCATGTAAAATTTATCTATTATACATCTCCAAAAAGTCACTTTTTATATTTTACCTATTAACTTTAAAATACACCCCACATCTCATTTTCTATTTTACACTACATCCTATTAAAATATTATAAAACAATCTTTTATTATTATAATTTTTCCCATACACCTCAAACACCAGCAAATTCACCAACAACCACCACACCCATGCCGGCAACCCACGCCCCAAGTCGATGGCCCACGCCGGCAAACCTTCAAAACCCCGACAATCACAACAACCACCACAAATCAAACACAAATCTTCAACCATACTCACAAATCAACCATAAATCTTCAACACATACTCACAAATCAACCACAAATCTTCAACCCATACCTACAAATCAAACACAAAAGAATTTAACTTCCGAATCACCCATTTCCATGAGCTTTTCATACCCAAGAATCAAATAGAAAAACACCAACTCCATAACCTTTTCATACCCACAAATCAGATAAAGAAACCCTCAAATCCATAACATTTTCATACCCATAAATCAGAAAAAAAAAAAAATCAGATATATATATATGTATATATATATAAATAAAAATAATCAGATAATAACATATAGATGTCTATGCATGCCAGTGAGAGAAAGGAGCTCAGACTAGCAACTCAACCTTGTCCTACCATACCATGGCAGCCATGCAAAATACCAAACTACCAATGACCTTGGCACATACCGGCATGACCCAACTAACCACCTGTCATGTCAAATGCATAGAAACCAAACGTCCAGAAACACATGCAACCAACCGACCAACCACGAGCAAGTAAAACCAAACTAGAGAGCCCGAGACTAGCAACTCAACCCCAACCACCAAACCCACGCCGGCAACATAAAACCAAGACTACCAAACCCACACGGCAACCCAAGAGCACAAACCCATGTTTTAAAAACCCAATAAGGAGAGAGATTTATGATGCCATAGGACAAAGAGAGACATTGAGAGAAAATCTGAAGGAAGAGAGTGGGAGAGAAGAGAGTCTGAGAGAGAGAGAGAGGAATAAAAAATGAAAAAAAATGTGTTTACCTCTTATGAACAGTACTCGGTATTGTTACCAAGTACTGTAGCAACTTGTATTTTTTTGAGCTAAAGTAGAGGACCGGATGGGAGCTATATTTGTGTGATTTTTTGCTACAGTAACAGCTAAAATAACTAAATAGTGAGTTTAACTCACGGGATGAGAATGCTCTAATGTGTCAAAATTCTATGAAGTCAACAAAACAAAAAATAAAAAAAGTTTTGGTTTTACATTATAGTATAGATAGATAATATATTTTAAAGTTTTTAGGAATCTTTCAAAGTTTCAATCCACTCCTCTAAATAATTCTTAAAATAAAATATATAATATATATATATATGGTATTTTTTATAATTGAAATGTCACAACTTCTAACCAAATGCCTCATTAAAGTCCCTTAAAATACAAAGAGCCATAATTTAAAAATAAAAATAAAAATCATCCCCGCGCCCTGGGGTAAGCCCCACAAGCCCAAGGGCTAGGGCAACCCCCCCATGGGGGCAATAAATTGAAGAAAAAAAAAAAGAATTAGTAGACATTAAAAAAAATAATAATTATTCTTAGTATACAACTATACATAAAAGGAAAATATAATATATATATATTAGTCTACATATAAAAAAATTATTAGTATACATTTTTTTTTTATGGGAGTGTTGTGCTTTTAATAAGATATATGTGAGACATATGTGATGTGTTTCAGTATTCGTGTGAATAAGGCTGGTCTCCACTGTGTGATTTATTGATTTATTTGAAAATTTTGTTCGCACGTGTATGTGGTCATTGGCCATGTGTTTTTGTATGTAGGGACAGGTTTGTGGAGGGCAAGCCATTGTTTTGTGTTGCCATGTAATGTGTTCCCGTGTTTATCTAATGATTTTTTTATGACTTTTAATTTATTATTAGTATTAATTTTGTTGTCCTTTATAAGACCGTGATTTTTTTTTTTAATTAATAATAAGGAATTTTTTAGTTAAAAAACTATTAGACATATAATTACTATAACTGAGATTATATTTTGTTTTAATTGTTTTTTTCAATGTAATTCAAGCTAAAAACATAATGTAACATTTATTTTGCATAAAAAAAATTTGGGACTTTTATGATGTTTTTTAATATTTAATAATAAGTGGCAATTAAAATTGTGATGTTAGAATATAAGTCCAATGGGTCTTAGGCCCAATATATTGTCTTGTATAGCACTCCTTTTACTTGTGCATTACTCTTATCTCTGCCTATATAAAGGCTCTCTCTTGTACTACATTGGACATATAATATAATATAATACACAGACTTTCAGTCTTTAACATGGTATCAGAGCTAAGGCTCTAATATTGTGCAGTTCTAGTCCTTCCAGGCGTTCTTCCGCTGCCTCAGCTGTCTCCGGCACTGCCCAGCCGCCACCGTCAGAAATCCGGTTGCCTGCGCTGCCAAGAAGCTGATTCATCGCCGAAAAGGACCCACTGCCACCCTCGGATCTGCCGTTCCCGGACTCCGATCAAGACACCTCCGGTACCGTTGGAAAAGCTCTCGAGATTATTGACTCAACGGCACAAAAAACGGCGGATTCCGACGTCGGACGCGCCCTCACGCGCCGCCTGAAGATTCGGTGCGCCGTCACGCGCCCCACGCGCCAGCCTTCTTCTCTGCCACGTGTCACGCCTCCAGGACGCCACGTCAGCCCTAATCCACGTCAGCCCTAGACACGCTACTGCCACGTCAGCACAGTGCCACGTCAGCCCTAGCGTTGACCGTTGACTTTGACCAGCGTTGACCGTTGACTTTTCCGTTGACCAGAGTTGACGTTGACCAGAGTTGACTTTTTGCGTTGACCAAGCGTTGACTTTTTCGTTGACCAGAGTTGACTTTGACCAGCAGAGTTGACTTTTTCCAGAGTTGACTTTTTGCAACCCAGGTGCTCCCTACCCAGTTTTTCGTGCTGATTTCATTTTTGTGGTCTGTTTTTGCAGTTGAGATTTCATTATGACTCAAAGTGAAATTTCTAAGCCTATTCATAGGCGATCCAATCAAAAGAATTATCATCTTATTTGTGCCTTTTGCAAGCATCGCGGTCACACTATTGATCGATGTAACATGCGTGCCGGCATTCTTCAGCGCTCTGCAGCCTTGACTGCCTCTGAGTCTGTACCATCATCCGATGCTGCATCTTTTGATCCTGTCTCATTGACTACACCTACTTACAGCATAGCAGATCTACAAGCCCTCTTCAGTCAGGTTCAAGCCTTGTCTTCCAGTGCATCCAATTCTGCTCTTTCTATGACACCAGGTATCTCTTCTGAATGGTTCTTAGATTCTGCCTGCTGCAATCACATGACGGACAATCCTCACCTCACAAGTGCCCACACTCCTCCTGTCTTACCTACTATTACCACTGCTGATGGCTCCGCCATGACTGTTAGTCATGTTGGCTCCATCTCTACCCCTAACTTATCTATCTCTGATGTCTTTTGTGTTCCTAAACTGCATCTTAATCTTTTATCTGTTGGCCAACTAACCGAACTTGGTTTAAACCTGTTCTTTTCTTCTCGTGGTTGTCTTGTGCAGGATTCTCGGACGGGGCGGATCGTTGGGTCCGCGCGTAAGGTTGGACGGTTGTTTGAGCTCACTTCCCTTCACTTTCCGTCTTCATCAGTCTCCGCCCCTGTTATTGCTGCTTCTGCCTCCATCGAGTTGTGGCACTCTCGTCTAGGTCATGTTTCTCTTCCTCGTATTCAAACCTTAGTATCTAGGGGTCTATTAGGTTCCGTTTCTTCCAGTCCATTTGATTGCATGCCATGTCAGCTCGGCAAACAACCTGCCTTACCTTTTAATAATAGTGAGTCTATTGCTTCTGCAACTTTTGATCTTATACATTCAGATGTATGGGGGCCCTCTCCTGTTCCTACAGTGGGGGGGTCAAGATATTTTGTTATTTTTGTCGATGATTTTTCTCGTTACACTTGGATTTATTTAATGAAAAATCGTTCTGAAGTTCTCACAATATATCGTGATTTTGCTAAAATGGTTCAGACTCAGTATTCTAAAGCTATTAAGGTATTTCGCTCTGACAATGCACGAGAATATAGACAAACAGATTTTTCTACTATTCTTAAACACTATGGAACTGTTTTTCATACCTCTTGTGCTGGCACCTCACAACAAAATGGACGAGCTGAACGTAAACTCCGTCACATCCTAGATACTGTTAGGGCTCTCACCAATGCAGCCTCCACTCCTGCCTCATTCTGGGGTGAAGCTGCTCTCACTGCAGTATACACCATCAACCGATGCCCCTCACCTGTCATTCAAAACACAACACCATATGAACGGTTGTTTGGCACAGCTCCAAACTACAGTCTACTCAAGGTTTTTGGTTGTGTCTGTTTTGTTCTTCTTCAACCACATGAGCGCACTAAACTTCAACCCCGCTCCCAGCTATGTTGTTTTCTTGGCTATGGCCTTGAAGAAAAGGGGTACCGTTGTTATGATCCAGTCGCCAAGCGTCTTCGAGTCTCTCGGCATGTGGTCTTCTGGGAACACAAGATGTTCTATTCCTTACCTTTATTTTCTGCAGGTAATTCTGATTCTCAGGTTGATCCTCTACCAAATCTCTTCCCTGAGATTCCTTCCCCTTCTGCTGAGTCAGTTAATCCCATCTCC